>OY720463.1:37605807-37728307 GCA_963082715.1 Harpalus rubripes
AATTTATTTATCACGAAAATCTGTTCAGAGCTTCAAATCAAATATCACTTCCGATTAATAAATTTTAGCTAAAATCAAATATGTTACTTCCCTTTATTTAAAAGTATTAAATACTTTATTTGACAAGTTTTGAAATATATCATAATATATTTTTCACGAAAATCTATTTAGAGATTCAAGTAAAGTATCACTTCTAGTTGATTAATTTTAACCAAAATCTAATATGTTGTTTCTTATGATATAAAAGTCTTAAATACTAATATTGAGTTTAGGATTATATTTTAATATAGTTTTTCATTAAAAACTGTTATAGGCTTTAAGTAAAGTATCACTTCCGGTTATCCAATTTTACCCAAAATCTAATCAACTCGTTATATGAATGCAGAAAGCTTAAAGACGGAAAATAGATATATTTGGAAGTTTGTTATAAGAGTTATAGTGGACGAAAAAATCGTCACACACACACACGCACACACACACACACACACACACACACACACACACACACACACACACACACACACACATCATCGTAAATATAGTAAAAACGTGTTGTGGGGACCCTAATTCGTGCTTATTTACTGAAAACTCACCATTGAATTTTTGGCACGATTACATTACCTCCCTTACCTATGGTAAGACGGAAGGTAAAAATGGCGGGTAGGTAATTCAAAAAGCAACCTCAAATTTGAACAGGCTAAAAATAAAAATGAAATAACAAAAAATACTTACAACCAATAGGCCACCGGAGACATTTGTGATAAGTTTAAGCTTCATTTTGTATCTTCAGTATAATGCACAGACATTTATTTAAAGGAAGACTGTAATTGTACATATGACGCTTGTATTCTTTTACACTGAGAACGTCGTAATATTTAATTTAATGTATCCAATTATTGAAATTATTTCATGTCTATCATTTGATTAAAATCAAAATTTCCCATGACAGGACGAATAAATCAACCTTTTATTTTTCTATGTCAACTTGTTTTTACCTCCGTCACCTTTATTTATTTATTACCTCTCGCTAAAAGAGGTATTAAATTCATGCTAAAAATCGCATATCCAGATTTTAGTGAATAAGCACGTTTTAAGGTCCCTAGAATCCGATTATAACATTTTTACGATGATGTCCGTATGTGTGTGTAGATGTTGGATCCACCATTTCTCAAATATTATAAAACTTAAGACATTTTTAACTACGAATTCCTCAATCTAACAATAATGGGAAGAGTTGATTAAGTTTCGGTAACAATTGGGCAACCGGAAGTAGTAGTTACAAGAAAAATATCATCTAAATATTATTTATCGAAAATTTATGTAAATACGTATATTAAAGAATGTTAAATTCTTTATTCGATAAATATAAATTCATTATTATATCATCTATGGATTTAGAGATAAAGAAATGCATATGAAATAATTTGATGTAAAAATTCTCAGATCAAACTACTTCAAGGCAAGAAATTCAAATGTTTGTAATTGACACATAAATGTCACTGTCGAAAATATTTGTATGTCACTGTCAAAAATATTTGTACATCATTATGAAGATTATGAAAATAAAAAAAAGTCAAAAACGCAAAAGAATATACGTAAAAAATAATATAAAATGATGAATATAAAGAAAAAGAAAAGGAAAGTAGAAAAATAAAATTTCAGGATACTGCATATAAAGAAAATGTATGTATTGTATATAATTTATATTAAAATATCCCATAGATTTTGCAAATATATGTGAAAATTACTTTGTAGTGAGACATGAATATAATATGTATTCCCAACTAGCACACTTAGTCTTCAGAAAAACCAAATTATTATGTAAGTAATTTATAATTGCTGAAATTAAGATAAATTTGTTATATAGAGGTTTTAAATGAAATAAATAAGTTTTATGTACTGATTGGTTGTATATAAGTGTAATAAGAATGTTCTTACAGCAAATTTATAAATAAGTTTTGTAGTGTTTCTATAAATATTTTATAATTGCTTTAATTGCAACTTTTACAAATACTTAACCTGCCAAAAGCACGTTTAAGGTGTATAACTGTCATTTAAGCACTATTAATAAAATATTAATAAATTTTTCTATTATCTGTATAATAAGTTTATACTATGGTGTTATAAACCTTTATAAAGATACTTTATAAATCATTTTATAGATTTTCTATATAATCACACCGGTAAATTCTTTTATACAGATATTTTATAATTACTTTAAAAACATAAACTAAATGGGTTTTAAAAAACCCTTGTTGGACTAAAAGATTTTATTTGAGATGAAAAGGCAAGAGTGGTGTCAATTATAAATAAAAAATTTCACATTACTCGAAAAGAAGTGTTGTGTCTCAGGGCAAGCGAAGAACCATATAAAATCATGGAAATTTCTAATTGGAAGAAAATGTATTAACAAAGCAATATTAATAACCAATGTGTTGATTTTGGCTCCTTTACAAGTTTATCAGACCTGTTTTTGGGCCAATATAAAATCCCTTCGCTTTCCCATGCCGCTGGACCGATACTTAATTGTGGTTTTCCTTTCTCAATAGTTTGTACAATTTTACACATTTTATGAATTAACTAAACGCCAAATCTAAAATACTATACGTAGCAAAAGTTCTGTTTGTGTCAGTTACAAAGCAATATTGATATATAAGTGCTGAATAAAATTCTGCGCAGCAAGTAACAAAGGCATGTAGTGTCTGTAACGCCAATTTTATAATAATATTGTCATTTAGCTGCTGTATAACAGTTATATAAAAGTAATCAGCGGTTGAACATAAGATCGCAGCGCCAAAATGGCTTTAAAAGTAACTAACTTTGTTAGGATAATTTAACATTTAATAATTTCTTTTGTATTCAAATGTATATTATTAAGACATAATATTTCTAAAAGTAACTTATATAAATTAATCCAGAATGACTACATGTCACGTGACATAAAAAAGTTCTGATTATGATCAAAATTATCTTCCACAGAAAAAAATTAACATGAATTTATCGGCAATGTCAAATTATGGTACCAATATTTGAAAAAGTCAGCGGGCATTATATATTTTGAATCTTTTGACATCCAGTTTGTTTTTATATTTTAAAATTAGTTATTTTTTCAAATCGATGCGTTAGAATGGTATTTATGGAAAAACACTTTCAATCTTTTTGGATAAAATTTTAGTTCCGCCAAATATCACCAGACGTCATATTGCTTTTTACAATCGCCAATACAATAAATTTAATACATCATGTCAAAATACTATTTTATTAATACCCTCTATTATCATTACAATATGGATTGCAGTCAGACAAGTTACTATAAAACTAATATGTTTTATAATACTTACATCAATTTCTTGTATAAAGTAAATATTATAGATATGTTTGTTGAAAAGTTATATAAATGTTCGAAAAGTAGAAACGTTAAGTCAGACATATTTGTTTCTTATTTTTAAATTCAGTAGGACGCCATTTTGGGTAATCGAATAATATTTCAGAAAAACATTTAAATAACTATAATAAAAACATTTTTCGTAACATGATATATTGCACAGATATTTCTTACATATATTGATAAAATATATGATGATATTTTTGTAAATATTAATTTCTAATTTTCATTTGTTTAATTTTATAAACATTTGTTAAACAGTAGAAAATATATGGCGCATTAATTAATTGGAAGTATCAACCTAGGTTTCAACAGAAAACTTTTTCTCGCAATAAAATTACTGTTCTGAATTTATTTTTACAGTATGCATTATTTTTATATTCATTTATTTCTACATGTTACATATCCAAGAGACTTAAGCACACCATCAAGTCTTTCATATAATAACTGTAAAACACCTATAAAACCATGAATCACGTTAACAATGTGTATACAACAACTATATAGTAATTCACACTGCAAAATACAACTCTGGAAGCAATTTACCAACATTTGTTAAATAATAAAACTATAAGTTATAACCACAACATTTTTGCTTTCGTTAAACTGTTAAAGGTTACTGTTATAAAGTACTTGTACGTTGCTTAATAAAGGTTTTATTAAATTATTCATAACGGCTGTAAGAACGTAACCAAAGAGTGCTTTTTAGCTGCAAAGTGGTTATGTTCCTTGCTTTAATATAATAGTATAGTTTTATAAACCTGCGCCTATTTAGGAGGTTTAGCTGCTGTATTATTGTTTATTAAATATTTTTACAGTTTCTTTATATAACTTTAACTCTTATAAGATGGCTCTATAGCTGTTCTCAAAATCTTTATAATGCTTTTTGTGTTAGTTGGGTTTGTATTTAAAAATATTTGTTGTGTTATTTTTCATCTTTATGTACATTATTTTAAATAGTTTCTGTCTCAAATATTAAGGAGGCCATATACTTTTATTTCCTGTAAAAAAAATGGGGTGACAAGCTGTAGGGCGAGAGTAGTACATTATTTTTCATCTTTATGTTCATTAATTTAAATAGTTTCTGTTCTGTTCTGTTATTTTTCATCTTTATGTACATTATTTTAAATAGTTTATGTTTCAAATTTTAAATGAATATTAAGGAGGCCATATACTTTTATATCCAGTAAAAAAATTGGGGTGACAAGCCGTAGGGCAAGAGTAGTACATTATTTTTCATCTTTATGTACATTAATTTAAATAGTTTCAGTTCTGTTCTGTTATTTTTCATCTTTATGTACATTAATTTAAATAGTTTCTGTTTCAAATTTTAAATGAATATTAAGGAGGCCATATACTTTTATATCCATTAATAAAATTGAGGTGACAAGCCGTAGGGCAAGAGTAGTACATGATTTTTCATTTTTATGTACATTAATTTAAATAGTTTCTGTTCTGTTCTGTTATTTTTCTTCAATATTACTTATTTAATACGTGTCGAAATTTCAGATGAAAAAATTATAGCTAAGCCGATTTGCAAATGTTTAATATTTCAGAGGGATATCTTTAAGTTTAAATTGTTAGTAACTCGAAACTGCTCATCGGCAAAAATCGTGTAATACTTGACATGATAAGCACGAATTAGGGTCCCCACAACACGTTTTTACTAGTTTTACGATGAATGCGTGCGTGCATGTGTGATGATTTTTTCGTCCACGATAACTCATAACAAACTTCCAAATATATCTATTTTCCATATTAAACCTTCCAGCATTCATATAATGAGTTGATTAGATTTTTGGTAAAATTGGATAAATGGAAGTGATACTTTACTTGAAGCCCATAACAGTTTTTAATAAAAAAACTCTATTAACATATAATCCAAAACTTTTCAATTTTAGTATTTAAGACTTTTATAAAATGGAAAACAACATATTAGAATTTGGCTAAAATTAATTAACCAGAAGTGATACTTTACTTGAAGCTATCAACAGATTCTCGTGAAAAATATATTATGAAATACTCAAAAACTTGTCAAATTTAGTATTTACGACTTTTATATAAAGGAGAACAACATATTAGATTTTGGATGTAATTGATAAACCGGAAGTGATACTTTATTTGAAGCTCTGAACAGATTTTTGTGAACAGTATATTATGATATATTCCAAAACTTGTCAAATTTAGTATTTAAGACTTTTATATAACGGGAAGCAACATATTAGATTTTGGCTAAAATTGAAAAACCGGAAGTTATACTTTATTTGAGTTGAATAGATGTTCGTGAAAAATAAATTCAAAACTTTTCAAATTTGGAATTGAGACTATTAAACTAATGAGAACGACATAGTATTAGATATTTTCTCAAATTGATAAACCGGAAATACTACTTTACAGGAAGCTATAAACAGATTTTCTTGAAAAAATATATTAAAACACGATCCAAAACTCTTATTTATTTAACTTCAATTACGCGATTTGAAACTTTATCGGATATCACGATATGCTAGACCAACGAATGTGACTAAATCAATTATTCAAAATTATATAATTTTAAAAATATTATATTTTATGTTTTTGTAAAAATTGTGATGTTCTTTGGGAATAGTTAAATCTTTATACATTTTTTGAAGATCAAAATATTTAGCACGAGAAATAGGTATTTCTTCGTAATAGGCTTTATTCGCAGTTTTCATCCCAGTGGTCTATCTCTTTTTCGTTTAAGACTGCATTGAACAAAGTCAGGGTCATCAAAATTTGTTTTGTATAAAATGTTGAGATTATTATTTTCGTATCTTATCCAGCATATTTTTCTCCAAGGGATTATCATTGGCTAAAGGTTTGAAATCATAAAAGTCATCATAATGCATAGTATGAACCTCCATTGGTTTTGGTTTGGTTCTTGCACATCTTATAATTTGTGCCCAACCCTCAGGTATAAACACACGCAAATTTCGATTTACGCTCAATTAAAGAATGAATACTGTCACATTCCATTTCGGTGTGATCCGTTTCAAAAAATTTGTGGTCTATAATTTGGATATTCGGGTATTATTTGCAAGCACATTGCTGCAAAAAATTTATTTTTTTGCTGTCCACCACAACCGTCTGACATCATTCGAACTTCTTGAATATTATTTTGTGACATTATATACTTGTATATGCAGCTAGATATTTCGTTGGAACCTCTATTTCCATTTATTTCATCCCAAATGTAACAATGGGCGTCCTGGTTGGCTTTGTTATAAACTGTCAAATTGTAAACAGCCAGCTTTCTTAAATAAAATATTTGACCTACTGATCCTTTTGGTGTGTTTAATACAGCCTCCAGATCAAAATTGAAAGCTAATATTGTATCTGAATTTTCTATTGCTTCAGCTTTATGCTCATAGCGTGTTTGTCTCGCAAAATCACGTCTTTTTAAATGTTTTAGATGACTTTCTTCATTTTTATCTTTTTCTTCCTCTGTCATATTATTATAGGCCATGCACTGTTTGCAGGTATCCTTTTTAAATTTGTGAAATGATAATTTATATTCATTAAATACTTGTCTATATTTTTTAAATAACACAGGATTTCTTTCTTTCTCCGAACATTTTTGCATGTATTGTTTATGCATCGTAGTTATATTTAACATAGAATCTAAATATCTTCGTTTCGTGCTTTTTCTACAATAATGCGATACAACTGTAGGGAATGATAAAATATGATCCCGAAGGAATTTATCATGATCAGTGGGTATTTTATTATGGGGAACGTGTTTTCCTCGTTTATCTTTTTCAATAATTCCATTTTTGAACTTATCAAGTGAAGTACGAATAAGAGCGTCCGTAACATTTAATGTTGCTATAAAAAATTCGCGGCACACAATTTTTTCCCCCATCAATGGTAAAAAAATAATAATTCGTATACGTTCTTCTAGAGGTTTTTAATTTCTTGTAATTCGTTTTTTTTTGTTTACGTTCAACGTGATTTGCAACGAATTGACGTTGATCATCAATGCTTGTAAGGCAACGAAATCTGTTATAAATACCTTGTCGCTGGTCTTCGCTTACTAGTTTTGAACACGTGTGTTTCTGTTTTTTACCACAAGGAACAGCCAACATAGGGCGAACTCCATAATGAACACCTCTAAATCCTACATAAGATTCACCGCGCAGTCTTTTATCTCTTCTAACATTTTTTTTTCCACCCACTAATGTTCAATTTTCTTTTCTTTGGAACATGTTGAAGTTCTTCGGTTGATTTGTCACTGGCAGTTTTATTATCTTGAGTTTGTGACGTCTTATTTTCCTCATTTTCATCTTCTGATGATGACGATGGGATTGATGGGTACACATAACTACTACCACTACTACAAACATCTTCTTCACATTCTGTACGGTCTAAATTTTCTAAATTTTCACCTATAATACAAAAATTTAAGAGTGTAAATGAAACGTTGAAAATATTGTTACCTATTTCATGTTGAAAATTTTGAAAATCAAAATCGTGGTAGGTTTCCTGAGGTAATGCAGCAAATGTTATTTTCTGAACTTCAAACGAATCATCTACTTTGTTTCTTTCAACTTCTAGCTCCAGTTGTGACGATTCACTGGCATCTATAGAATCTAATGTTTGTCTTTCCATAAAATAATCGATATAGTTCGACGTTGTTGAACTCTCATCTACAATAATTAAATAAAAATTTAATCATATTTACAGTATACTTAATAAAACATGAAGAAAATACCTGTTTTCTGAAATACATTTGGTCATTTGGTTTAGTTTTTTCACTCTCTGGCATTTTACATAATTTAAGAATTCTTTTTCCTCTGCTTGTCATTTTCACATAATAGTAAAACTTATTTAAAACCGCAAATAAGGCACTTTGACAGATAACCTCAATCAATTTCAATACACACACGCAACCGCAGCACAGAATATAACCTCAATCTTACAATTTACTAAGCGCAGGAGACATGAATGTGTTGTGTAGCTATACGCTTCCAGTATGCAAAAGAAACGAACGTGACAAATTCGTTTGAATCTTCTATGTACTATTAAATTCAGCTCATGCCAAAAACCCTAATGTGCCACATTCATTTTTATCTTATACTCATTATAAATTTTAAGCTATGCTAAATACACTTATGTGGGACATTCGTTGTTTAAGCAAGTTGTCATATAACAAACCTTTTATATTCGTGTTTTAATACACTATGAAACTGGTGTTTAGTTTATCTGAAAACATTCATGCCTTTGGCATATCAATCTAAATACAAAAAGAAATATTTTGAAGCACATACGTCAAAATCGACAAATTTGCACATTCGTGGTTTTGGCGTTTTACTAACGATATAATAACGTATAAATTTAGTGAGACATTTGCCGCGTGTAGCCATATGACCGTTGTTTGGCACGCAGTATTAGATTACATATATATTATGAATGATTGTTTAAAATTAACAAAATTTATTATTGTAGAAAAAAATAAACCATACGATAGTGAAATTTGTAAAATATACTGAAGTTTTTATCTATCGGGGCAAAGGCGTTAGTAACTATGTGTCACTGAATATAAACACAATAAAAATTATTTATGTTATATTTTATTAAATTAAATAATTATACATCAAGACACACACATATAAATAATATATTTTTCAAATGCTATAACATATAATAACGTATAAATCTAGCAAGGCATTTGGCGTGTGTAGCCATATGACCCTAGTTTGGCACGCAGTATCAGATTTCATATATATTATAAATGATTGTTTAAAATTAACAAAATTCATATACATAAAAATAAACCATACAATAGTGAAATTTGTAAAATATACTGAAGTTTTTATCTATCGGGACAAAGGCATTAGTAACTATGTGTCACTTAATATAAACACAATATAAATTATTTATGTCATATTTTGTTAAAATAAATTATTATACATCAAGACACACACACATATAAATAATATATTTCTCAAATGCTATAACATATAATAACGTATAAATCTAGCGAGGCATTTGGCGCGTGTAGCCATATGACCCTAGTTTGGCATGCAGTATCAGATTTCATATATACTAATAAGATTTTTTTAAATTCACAAAATTCATTATTGTACATAAAAATAAACCATACAATAGTAAAATTTGTAAAATATACTGAAGTCTTTATCTATCGGGGCAAAGGCGTTAGTAAGTATGTGTCAATTAATATAAACACAACAAAAATTATTTATATTATATTTTGTTAAAATATATTAATTACATCAAGACACACGTATGAACAATATATTTTTCAATTACTATAACATATAATAACGTATAAATCTAGCAAGGCATTTGGTGCGTCTAGCCGTATGACCTTAGTTTGGCACGCAGTATCAGATTTCATATATATTAAGAATGATTGTTTAGAATTAACAATATTCATAATTGTACATAAAAATAAACCATATAATAGTGAAATTTGTAAAATATACTGAAGTTTTTATCTATCGAGGTAAAGGCGTTAGTAACTATGTGTCACTTAATATAAACACAATAAAAATTATTTATGTTATATTTTGTTAAAATATATTATTATACATCGAGACACACATATGAATAATATATTTTTCAATTACTATAACATATAATAACGTATAAATCTAGCGAAGCATTTGCGCGTGTAGCCATATGAACTTAGTTTGGCACGCAGTATCGGATTTCATATATATTATGAATGATTATTTAAAATTAACAAAATTCATAATTGTACAAAATATAAACCATACAGTAGTGAAATTTGTAAAATATACTGAATTTTTTATCTTTCGGGACAAAGGCGTTAGTAACTATGTGTCACTTACTATAAACACAATAAAAATTATTTATGTTATATATTGTTAAAATAAATTATTATACATCAAGCCACACACATATAAATAATATATATTTTTCAAATGCTATAACATATAATAACGTATAAATCTAGAGAGGCATTTGGCGTTTGTAGACATATGACTCTGGTTTGGCACGAAGTATCAGATTTCATATATATTATGAATGATTGTTTAAAGATAACAAAATTCATTATTGTACATAAAAGTAAACCATACAATAGTGAAATTTGTAAAATATACTAAAGTTTTTATCTATCGGGGCAAAGGCGTTAGTAACTATGTGTCAATATAAACACAATAAAAATTATTTATGTTATATTTTGTTAAAATATATTATTATACATCAAGACGCCCACATATAAATAATATATTTTTTAATTGCTATAACATATAATAACGTATAAATCTAGCGAGGCATTTGGCGCGTGTAGCTATATGACTCTAGTTTGGCACGCAGTATCAGATTTCATATACATATATTATAAATGATTGTTTAAAATTAACAAAATGTATTATTGTACATAAAAATAAACCATACAATAGTGAAATTTGTAAAATATAATGAAGTTTTGATCTATCGTGGCAAAGGCGTGAGTAACTAGGTGTTACTTAATATAAACCCAATAAAAATTATTTATGTTATAATTTGTTAAAATATATTATTATACATCAAGACACACATATAAATAATATATTTTTTAATTGCTGTAACATATAATGACGTATTAATCTAGCGAGGCATTTGGCGCGTGTAGCCATATGACCCTGGTTTGGCACGCAGTATCAGATTTCTTATATATTATGAATGATTATTTACAGATAACAAAATTCATTATTGTACATAAAAATATACCATACAATAGTAAAATTTGTAAAATATACTAAAATTTTTATCTATCGGGACAAAGGCGTTAGTAACTATATCACTTAATATAAACACAATAAAAATTATTTGTTATATTTTGTTGAAATATATTATTATACATCAAGACACACACATATAAATAATATATTTTTCAACTGCTATAACATATAATAACGTATAAATCTATTGAGGCATTTGGCGCGTGTAGCCATATGACCCTAATTTGGCACGCAGTATCAGATTTCATATATATATATATATATATATATATATATATATATATATATATATATATATATATATATATATATATATTATGTAAGATTGTTTAAAATTAACAAAATGCATTATTGTACATAAAAATAAACCATACAATAGTGAAATTTGTAAAATTTAATGAAGTTTTATCTATCGTGGCAAAGGCGTGAGTAACAAGGTGTTACTTAAGAGGCTGCTGTTACTTTCATGGTGAGGTAAGCTTGCCCGCGACGTGGGAGACGAAGAAGGCTATGAGTTGGGCCGGCAAGTACCCCCACTTCTATAGAGTATACACCCCTATTTACGAAATATTGAAGGGCGAGACAGGCTACAGGCTAGCACTTTCACTGTCCAAGCCTTATGACTCCTCAACAACGGTTTAAAAATCAGAATTACCATTCCGGCTATACATTTCAGAGGCTAAAAGAAAGAAATCATATACGTTTTTCTCTAAAACAGAATAACCATAATGTTTTTTATTAAAATTTAAATAAAAAGCTGCCTGTAGCTTATAACAGGAAATGTTTTTTGATCATTATACCATGCAGTATACCACCACAAGACTAAATCTGATTTTTTTTTACTACAATTACCACTTTCTAATAAAGATTAAATGCGTCATGTATATTATTCTCAGAATTTATAGTACCTATGTGTACATAATGATTGAAGGTGACATATATCATTGTAACTCTGCCACTAACACAATGAAAATTCTTTCGAGGAATCAAGTCCCTTCGTTCTCTTTCTCATAGTAGCTAAGAATACCGATCTGCCGATAATATTCTCGGTGACGTGGGAGTTTTCCAGTGCATTGATTGCTTCTTGGTTTCCGGATGGTACTGGAAAATCTATGTTTTATCTAATTATCTTTTTCGGCAAGTCAGGTTCTGTAGAGGCAACCTTACTGAAAATCTGTTTCTGGATATATTTCTGTCCCTGGCTGAGGTTTTCTGGTACCATTTTGGCACAAACTTCGTCCATGCTTAATTGGTCTTGCAATATCTGTCGTACTTGTAAACCAGGACAATGTTCCTGCCCACAAAGCACTGGCTGTAAAGCAGTTTCTGGCTGAGGAGAAAATTATTGCATAAGAATATTCACCTTACTTGCCGGATTTGGCACCATGTAACTTCTATCGGTTTTCATCGTTCTCTTGTCCGTACACATCCGTCAACAGTTTCAAACACTTACTGGGAGATTTTTTCAAATACTTGTACTTGTATCTTTAATTATTACTGATAACTGACTGACTACTACAAGGGAAATAGGCTTATTCTCATCTGGCTCATGTCGATAAATTGACATATTTTAATAACATATTACTAATTTATTTTACACTTTTTCACAAAAAATTAGTCTGAAAAATTTTTATTTCGAGCAGCAGCCTCTTTACAGTTCAAATAAAATCAAGTTACCTTATAGCCTCAGAAAATAGAACATAAAGAAAGAAGAACAAAATCTGTTTATAAGTACTGTTTTTTATCTTATTGATAAATTTCTCTATTGATTAACAAAAAAAATGAAAAAGTTTCGTGCTGGTGAAAATGCAGATTTGGTGTTTCGTTATGAATATTTGCAACGGTAATGATATAGTTGTGCGTCCAAAAATGAATTTATATGAATTTAATCAGTAACTAGTTTTTACCTATTTTTTATTTTATTAGACACTGATTTTTAAAAAATTTTAATAACTAAAAAACTACTGTTTTTGTCAAGTTGGAGCAAGAGTAACTTTTTTGTGTATTTTTGCAATGTATGTAATATTTTATTAGTAAAAATCTAGCCAACACATAACCTCTCGCCAGATATTTTACCTGGTTGTACGCATAAAATACAAATACATATATTCTCACTACAAAATAATTCTCACATATATTTGCAAAATCTATGGGATACTTTAATATAAATTATGTACAATACATACATTTTTTTATATTCAATATCCTGTAATTTTCTTTTTCTACTTTCCTTTTTTTTTTATATTCGTCATTTTTTCGCAAATTCCTTTTGTATTCTTTTTTACGTATATTCTTTTGCGTTGTTGCCTTTTTTTATTTTCATAATCTTCATAATGATGTACAAATTTTTTTGATAGTGGCATACAAATATTTTTGACAGTGATGTGTCAATTACAAACATTTGAATTTCTTGCCTTGAAGTAGTTCGATCTGAGAATTTTTACATCAAATTATTTTATATGCATTTCTTTATCTCTAAATCTATAGAACATATAATAATAAATTTATATTTACCGAATAAAGAATTTAACGTTCTTTAATATAAGTATTTACATAAATTTTCGATAAATAATATTTAGATGATTTTTTTGTTGTAACTACTACTTTCGGTTGTCCAATTGTTACCAAAACTTAATTAACTCTTCCCATTATTGTTAGATTGAGAAATCCGTAGTTAAAAATGTCTTAAGTCTTATAGTATTTGAGAAATCGTGGATCCAACATCCACACACATCCACACACACATACGGACATCATCGAAAAAATGTTATAATCGGATTCTAGTGACCTTAAAACGTGCTTATTCACTAAAATCTGGATATGCGATTTTTAGCATGAATCCAATACCTCTCTTAGCGCGAGGTAAAAATGAAAAATAACAATGTAAAACTTGATATACAGAAACAGAAGAATGTATAAACATGTACCTAAATAAGTAGTATCCTCATACCAAGTTTCAAAATTTTAGTGCGACTAGTACCAAAATTATTAAAAAAAGTGTCTGTTGAGGTGCACTTTCAAAGGGCTGTAACTCGATAACGCAACGTTTCCGTACATGTGTTTTAACGTTTTTCGCTTTCTTTTGATCTGTAGTATCATCCATTAAAAAATAAAAAAACCGTAAACACTTGTATATTTTGTAAAATATTTCAAATTGAAATAAATGCAGAATCTAAAACGTTTGCTACTTTCTGTGATGGAAGCATGGGAGGAAGTAAGAGGGGATGGAAGCATGGGAAGAAGTATGAGGGGATGCTAAACCAATCACAAAATAGACGTTAAAACTGGGACGTACCCGTCGGTGAATTGTCTGCGAGAGACATCTAGTAAGGAAACTACACACTAAAATTTAAATAATTTTAAATTGTAATAACATTATATCACATTAATAAATTATCATTTTCTAAATTGAAATCTTTTTTAAACAGCATATATTAATAACTTATTAAGCCACATTTCAAAATTTCGTAATCCAAACCATAAAAAAATATACTTTAAAATTAAGAATTTGAAACTTAATTTATTTTGTTATAATTAACAATAATACAAATTTGGCTCAGTAGCGAACTTTTTACAGGTTTGCTTACATTGTGTGCAAAAGTAGAACGAAATCGGTACAATAATAGTCTCCACATTGTTACGAAATTAGTAAATATCGTCAAATTGACCTATTTTAATACCATATTACACATTTATTTTAAATTATTTTTTAAAAAAGCCTCTGTAGCGAACTAAAGTCAACCTTCATTATTCATCATGCCAAATTTCAATAATTTATTATTTAATAATAAAGTCACAGGACTATGGAGAAAAAGACACATTTCGAGCAGCAGCCTCTTAAATATAAACCCAATAAAAATTATTTATGTTATAATTTGTTAAAATATATTATTATACATCAAGACACACACATATAAATAATATATTTTTTAATTGCTGTAACATATAATGACGTATTAATCTAGCGAGACATTTGGCGCGTGTAGCCATATGACCCTGGTTTGGCACGCAGTATCAGATTTCATATATATTATGAATGATTATTTACAGATAACAAAATTCATTATTGTACATAAAAATAAACCATACAATAGTGAAATTTGTAAAATATACTAAAATTTTTATCTATTGGGACAAAGGCGTGAGTAACTATGTGTCACTTAACACACAATAAAAATTATTTATGTTATATTTTGGTAAAATATATTATTATACATCAAGACACACACATATAAATAATATATTTTTCAATTGCTATAACATATAATAACGTATAAATCTAGCGAGGCATATGGCGCGTGTAGCCATATGCCTCGTTTTCATATATATTATGACTGATTGTTTAAAATTAACAAAATTCATTATTGTACATAAAAATAAACCATACAATAGTGAAATTTGTAAAATATTCTAAAGTATTTATCTATCGGTGCAAAGGCGTGAGTAACAATGTGTCACTTAATATAAACACAATAAAAATTATTTATGTTATATTAAAATAAATTATTATACATCAAGACACACACATATAAATAATATATTTTTCAAATGCTATAACATATAATAACGTATAAATCTAGCGAGGCATTTGGCGCGTGTAGCCATATGACCCTAGTTTGGCACGCGGTATCAGATAACATATATATTATGTATGATTGTTGAAAATTAACAAAATTCATTATTGTACATAAAAATAAACCATACAATAGTGAAACTTGTAAAAGATTCTAAAGTTTTTATCTATCGGGGCAAAGGCGTGAGTAACAATGTGTCACTTAATATAAACACAATAAAAATTATTTATGTTATATTAAAATAAATTATTATCCATCAAGACACACACATATAAATAATATATTTTTCAAATGCTATAACATATAATAACGTATAAATCTAGCGAGGCATTTGGCGCGAGTAGCCATAATACACTAGTTTAGCACGCAGTTTCAGATTTCGTATATATTATGAATGATTGTTTAAAATTAACAAAAATCATTATTGTACATGAAAATAAACCGTACAACAGTCAAATTTGTAAAATATATTGAAGTTTTTATCTATCGGGGCAAAGGCGTGAGTAACTATGTGTCACTTAATATAAACACAATAAAAATTATTTATGTTATATTTTGTTAAAATATATTATTATACATCAAGACACACACATATAAGTAATATATTTTTCAATTGCTATAACAATTAATAACGTATAAATCTAGCGAGGCATTTGGCGCGTGTAGCCATCAGACCCTAGATTGGCACGCAGTATCAGATTTCATATATATTATGAATGATTGTTTAAAATCACAAAAATATTTGGAACGACTCGTCAATATACGGGGTGGTAAAAATGCTAAAAAAATATGCGCTTTCGAGAAAAAGTTATTAAGAAATATTGTTGCACTCGATGAGTTGTATTACTGGTTGAATTTAATGCACTTATTTCATTTACACCCTGTATATATATATATATATATATATATATATATATATATATATATATATATATATATATATTTATATATATATATATATATATATATATATATATATATATATATATATAAGTTACCACGGCCCAGACAGCTGAACTTGCAGATACTTGACACCGTAGTTCCTTTATATAAAAATGTAATTTCATATTCATAGAGTTAGTCAGAAACCAGTATTCTTTTAGTAATAAACAACAAGAAGAAAGAAAAGGTCCCAGTACGAGTCCAAGTTCAACACATCTACGAGAGAACATCGTGACGTGCAGAACCAGGCCTGACGAATACAGAGCTGACCCCAGGATTCGACACTACCCATGGACAGAGTAATTCTTCTATTGTGAGTAACACATGTCAGATAATTATCAATACCACTCAGACTCAGATTCTGATCGCGATACCCCAAATACTACCAAAGAATCCTCTGACTCAGAACCCGAATTTCCCTTCGAAATTACTTTTAGCCCCAATTTAAATAAAATCACTGAAACAAAAATGACACCACCTGTAGCACAAGCGCAGGAAGCTGTACCTGTACCCCCGCCAAAATTAGAAAAGTATTATTTAGACATGATACCCGAATTTTATGGCGACAGTAAATTATTAGCAAGATTCATTGAAATCTGCGAAAAATTAGTAAAAAAATTCTATAATTTGGTTGACACGACAGATTTTTAGAATGAATTCTTGATGTCAAGCATTCTTGCCAAAATAAAAGGCGATGCCGCCATTAACATTGCAAGCACCACAATTGGAAAGTGGGAAGATTTGAAACATGCACTATTAAATGCGTATTCCGATAAACGCGATTTGTATACCTTAAACACAGAAATTACAGAACTACGATAAGGAAACGAAACAGCATTTGATTTTTATAATCGTGTTCAACACGTTCTAAACTTACAAATTTCGTATATCAATAATCAAGTTGTCGAAGAAACTAGAGCTATTTTAATCAGCTATTTTCAAAATTATTCTCTTAGAATATTACTTCGTGGACTCAAAGAGCCATTGGGAACTCTTATGAGAACCAAAGACCCAAAAGATATGAATAGCGCACTAAACATGTTAACAAATGATTTTCAATTAGAAACACATAGCTGTACACATGCAAATACACAATTCAAAAATAACACACATCACACTCAACAACCTAAACAAAAACAAGCTAACCATACCAATATAGACAAGTACAACACCCTCAATTAATGTACAGACCTACTCCACCTAACATTCAAAATTTTAGACCCACTAATAATCAATTTTCAACTAATCACAATATAATAAACCTTTCAACAATCACTATCCAAATAATCAATTTGTCAAACCCAATAACCAACCCCAGCAAAATGTTTTTAAACCAAATCCAAATTTTAAACCTTCCAAACCGACGCCTATGAGTGTCAGCACCAGGCAGTCGATGACACCACGCGCGACTTCCAATCCTTATCGTCCGCAGCAATTCTTCCATTCCCAAAACAGACCCAACGTTATCGCTGAAGAACTGTTTAATACCGAAATAGACGAGTATACGGAATTCGAAATTAATGAACAAAACGTAGATTATTGCGAAAATGAACCCAATTCAGATTACTACGAAACCGAACCCGATCAAAACGAGCAAACCGATTTTTTTACTATAACAGCCTCGGAGCAAACATTGAACTAATGAATGTAATTCATAATCACAGCGAACTACCATTCATTATTTTCCCGGAAATGAATCTAAAAGCCTTAATAGACACTGGCAGTACACGTTCTTTTATAAATCCAACTATCGCAAATAAATTCTTTAAAAATAAAATTAAAAATGACCCATTCAAAATTACCACTGCACATGGAACATCTGTTGAAAATTATAGTATTATAATACCCTCTTCAAAATTATTCAACTCACCCAATACTTTGTTAAAATATCATTTATTTAATTTCCATAAAAATTTTGATATTCTATTAGGACTTGACAATTTAAAAATATTAGGTGCAAACATCGATTTGACTAACGATAAAATAATTACCCCCAATCAGGAAATAAGAATTTATTATCACAGAATATTCCCGAAATCTCACTACATAAAAATTCCACCTAAATCGGAAAAATTCTCTAAATTTTTCGTTTACAACATCGAAAATGGTGAAGCATTCATCCCCGAAACTAAAATAAGCAATATAATTATCCCCGAAGGTCTCGCTAAAATTCAAAATTACGAAATTATTTATCCAATTATAAACTTAGGTGAAAATGAAGAAATTTTAAATTCAGTAGATTGTGTACAAATCCATCCATTAAACAATTTCGAAATAAATAATGTAAATTTTGAACAAAATGAAATAAAAAAGGAATTAGATATGAGTAAAATTAGACTTGACCATATGAACGACGAAGAGAAACATGAGATGACAAAACTGCTAACTGAGTATTCTGATATCTTTCACTATGACAATGAACCTTTATCTTTTACTAATGACGTAAAACATTTCATTCGCACGAAAGATGAGATCCCCGTTTATGCTAAAACTTATAGATACCCCGAAATACATCGCAAAGAGGTACAAAGCCAAATTAATAAAATGTTAGATCAAAACATAATTCGTCCATCCCATTCACCCTGGTCATCCCCTGTATGGATTGTCCCTAAAAAGACAGACGCATCCGGCAAAAAGAAATGGAGACTAGTAATCGACTACCGAAAATTGAATGACAAAACGATTGACGACAAATATCCCATACCCAACATTTACACGTTACTTGACAAACTTGGCAGATGTCAATACTTTTCGACTTTAGACTTAGCCTCAGGATTTCATCAAATTGAAATGAATGAATCCGATATTCAAAAGACCGCCTTCAACACAGAAAACGGACATTACGAATTTTTGAGAATGCCATTTCGACTGAAGAACGCGCCCGCTACTTTTCAAAGAGTAATGGACAATGTTCTACGAAATTTAGTAAATGAAATTTACCTCGTTTATTTAGACGATGTAATTATTTTTAGTACATCCCTTCAGGAACATATACAAAATTTAAGAACAGTATTTAATCGTTTGAAACAAGCAAATTTTAAAATTCAACTAGGCAAATCTGAATTCTTGCGAACAGAAGTAGCATACCTTGGACACATAGTAACACCCGACGGAGTAAAACCCAATCCTGACAAGATCCATGCCATCCAAAATTATCCATTACCCAAAAATACGACCGAAATAAAAGCATTTTTAGGACTTTTAGGATATTACAGAAAATTCATAAACAATTTAGCACAACTTACAAAACCTATGACTAAATGTTTAAAGAAAGGCGCTACTATTAAATATAACGACCCCCAATATATTCAATGTTTCAATACCTGCAAAAAACTACTAATGAATGACCCCATCCTACAATACACGGATTTTAACAAACCATTTAATCTCACCACAGACGCAAGCGATTATGCCTTAGGAGCAGTGTTATCACAAGGCCCTATTGGTTCCGATCTACCTATTGCTTACGCTAGCAGAGCGCTTAATAGTACTGAGCAAAACTACAGTACTACGGAAAAGGAATTATTAGCCGTAATATGGGCAACCAAATACTTTCCAAGATACCTTTACGGACGAAAATTCAAAATTATAACAGACCACAAGCCATTACAATATTTACATTCATTAAAAGAACCCCATTCCAAATTAATGCGTTGGAGACTTAAACTCGAAGAATATGATTACGAAGGAATTCACAAAAAAGGTTCCCTGAATACAAATGCAGATGCGCTCTCACGCATCGAACTAAATGTAAACTCAATAGATTCAGACTTCCAAAATCTTTACGACCTTATAGAAAATTTTAATGATAGCTATAACCCCGACGACACCCAATCTCTAATAGTTCAACCAGATGAAGATGAACAGAAAGATCCTGAACCCGACCAAACCATTCATTCAAATCCCGAAAATCCCATAATTGGCATAACAATTACTGAATCCCCAGTAAATTTCGGCAAAAATTTTTATAACTCAGGTAAAATATTCTCCATCTAAGCCAAAAATTAAGAAATTTCATGTTGACAAAATGAGAATCTATCTTCAACTATCTGAAATAAATTTTGAAACCGAGATTGTTAAATTCATTAAAGAATACATCCAACCACGTATGTTTTACAAAAGTATTTTAAGAACTCTGAAATCATGTTTATCAAAAGTAATTCAAAATTAATAGACGTAGAGGAAGATGATGAAATTTTACAAGTCATTACAAACTATCATGACGGAAAAACGAACCACCGCGGAAGTAATGAAGTCCACACACAAATCAAGAAGCGATACTATTGGCCAAATCAATTAAGAACTATCACAGACTTTGTAAATAAATGCAAAATCTGTTTGGCAGCGAAATACGAAAGAAATCCTATAAAACCCAAGCTTAATATTACCCCTACTCCTAATAAACCTTTAGACATTATTCACATAGACACACACCCTAGAAAATACTAAATTCCTCACCATCATTGACGCATTCTCCAAATATGCACAAGCATATAAAGTGAACTCTACTAATGCTATTGAAATATCTAATAAATTAACACAATTCTTCTCTCATCACGGCGTACCAAGATTAATTATTTCAGACAATGGACTTGAATTTAAAAATAATATTGTGAAAGAACTACTAGCCCTTCACAAAATTTACATACACTTTATTTGTTCCCAAAATCCAAATTCAAACGGATTAGTTGAACGTTTTCACTCCACATTCATAGAACACATACGTTTATTTAACTTGCAAGACAATTTCAAAAAAGAACTAATAGAAGACAAAGTTAACTATGCAATTTTGGCATACAACAACACAAACCATAGCACTACTAATCTTAAACCTATAGAAATTATTAATGGACATCTTGAAACAAATTCACCACTAGACATAGAACTCGAAAAACAAATAACACAAGATTATATCCAGAAACATAAAGAAAAAAACAAACTCATTTACAAAAATATTAACAACAAATTACAAATGGATAAAACTAAAACAATAACAAAATTAAATGAAACACGAGAAGAACTTCCTATAATACCTGAAACAGTTTATGTTCACAATAAACAGAAAGTAAACAAAACTAAAAACCCAAAATTTAAGAAAGAAAAAATTAAAAGAATTATTGAAAATTTAAAAACCGCAGAAATTGATACCGAGAATAACGATAAGAAACAATCTAAAATTCACCTAGCAAACATAAAAAGACCCCGCAAAATAATTAACGAATATCCCGCAATTCCAGGTCCCTCTACTTCGCGTACTCGTACGGAATAGATATCAAGGACATCACCCTTAACCCAGGACTATTGACTATTAACCTCGGACATGCAAAGCTGCAAAGAACTCAACATACTTTCGTACATTTTTACGACTTACAACCTCTCAAGTTACAATACGAAAATCTTAATAAACAATACTTAAATCTCATCTCATACACACAATAAACACGGACTATACAGTCACTGCAGATTACAAAAATAACAACAAAATCGTGGAATACATACAAAGTAATATTAATGAAAAATTTAATCATTTTTCTACACACTCTAGAACTAGACGAGGTATATTTAATGGAATAGAAACAGTAGTAAAATCTATAACCGGAAATTTAGACGCCGAAGATGATAAGAGATACACTGAAATTTTAAAGCACTTACAAGAAAATCAATCCAAATTAAATAATCAAATAAAGCATCAGTACTCTGTAAGTCACCAAATGATAGAATATTTCAACAATACTGTCGACACTATCAGGGAAAACGAAAATATTTTAAAATTAAAAATTGAACAACTTATGCACATTGTTATCGCTGGAGACAAAAATAATAATATATTATTAATTAAAGACATTTATAACCAATTAAACACTCTGTACACTATAACATTCAATACTTTACAAGATATTGAAAATTCTTTAACCTTTTACCTTCATACCTTGCATCCAAGCATCATCAAGTCTCACGACCTATATAAAGAATTAAACAAAATTTCAAAATTTTATAATGAAGAATTACCATTCGAAATAAATCAAGAAAATCTTTTAGAAATAGAAAAATTAATTTCTGTTAATTGCAAAATAACATAATTGTATACTTTATAGAAATCCCTATAAATTATGAAACCCAGTTTGAACTTATCCACCTAATTCCAACCCCCACAAAACACAATTCCGACTTTGTTACTATCATTCCTAATAGCGAGTATATTCTGAAATCTGAGGATGGTCATTTAAGATCTTCATACGATATGTGCACTCGCAATAAAGAAAATACTTATCAATGTCCCAATAAAATTAAGGAAATTACCGAAGATTCCTGTGAGAAGAATTTTATTCTACAAAACAACGTCAAAAATTGCCATTTCATTAAATTAAATATAAAGAAAAATCACAATGAATACATCGAAGAAATTAACCAATATTTAGCAATTTTTCCAAACCCTGAACATTTACAAGCCAAATGCAATCAAGGCGACAGCATAAGCGACATACAAGGCATACTTTTGATTAAAGAAGACAACTGTAAACTTCAAATCAAAAATAAAAATTTACTTTTCAAACAAGGCACATTTGGCAAACCCTTAGTAATCGAAAATTTCGAAATTAATTACAATATTACAAAAATTCCAAAAATGGCTATCGAACTAAACTCCATCAACGATTTAAAACCAATAAACAAGTTGGATGACACATTATATTATAATAATGATCAAATTAAAGCAGAAGACTTCAACTACCCATTGTGTGCACTGTACATAATCTTCATCATCGGTGCCATCATCACCGCTGTAGTCTACTTCCGAAAAACGTTCCTCAAGAAAAAAGAAGAACCCATGGACGAAGACATCGAACTTCAATCGCGAACTTCATCCCCTAGGTCGGCGCTGAAGCTCCCCGACGAAGCTCAATTCAAGCGAAGGAGGACTTACCACGGCCCAGACAGCTGAATTTGCAGATACTTGACACCTTAGTTCCTTTATATAAAAATGTAATTTCATATTCATAGAGTTAGTCAGAAACCAGTATTCTTGTAGTAATAAACGACATTATTGTACTCACATAAATAAAATTTCTTTTTAAAAACCCTTCATCGAACTTACAAAATATAACTTATATATATATATATATATATATATATATATATATATATATATATATATATATATATATATATAAATAAATTTTTCAATTGCTATAACATATATTAACGTATAAATCTAGCGAGGCATTTGGCGCGTGTAGCCATATGACACTAGTTTTGCACGCAGTATCAGGTTTCATATATATTTTGAATGATTGTTTAAAATTAACGAAATTCATTATTATACATAAAAACAAACCATACAATAGTGAAATATGTAAAATATACTGAAGTTTTTATCTATTAGAGCAAAGGCGTGAGTAACTATGTGTCACTTACTATACACAATAAAAATTATTTATGTTATATTTTGTTAAAATATATTATACATCGAGGCACACACATATAAATAATATATTTTTCAATTGCTATAACATATAATAACGTATAAATCTAGCGAAGCATTTGGCTCGTGTACTCATATGACCCTTGTTTGGCACGCAATATCAGTTTTCATATATATTATGAATGGTTTTTAAAATAACAAAATTCATTATTGTACATAAAAATTAAGCATACAATAGTAAAATTTGTAAAATATACTGAAGTTTTTATCTATCGGGGCAAAGGCGTGAGTAACTACGTGTCACTTAATATAAACACAATAAAAATTATTTGTTATATTTTGTTAAAATATATTTTTATACATTAAGACACACACTTATAAATAATATATTTTTCAATTGCTATAACATATAATAATGTATAAATCTAGCAAATCATTTGGCGCGTGTAGCCATAAGACCGTAGTTTGGCACGCAGTACCAGATTTCATATATATTATGAATGATTGTTTAAAATTAACATAATTCATTATTGTACATAAAAATAAACCATATAATAGTAAAATTTGTAAAATATACTATTGGGCAAAGGCGTGAGTAACTATGTGTCACTTAATATAAACACAATAAAAATTATTTGTTATATTTTGTTAAAATAAATTATTATGCATCAAGACACACACATATAAATAATATATTATTCAATTACTATGATATATAAGAACGTATAAATCTGGCGAGGCACCTGGCGCGTGTAGCCATATGACCCTAGTTTAAAATTGTTTAAAATTAACAAAATTCATTATTGTACATAAAAATAAACCATACAATAGTGAAATTTGTATAATATACTGCAGTTTTTATCTGTCGGTGCAAAGGCGTAACTATGTGTCACTTAATATAAACACAATAAAAATTATTTATGTTATATTTTGTTAAAATATTTATACATCGAGGCACACACATATAAATAATATATTTTTTAAATGTTATAACATATAATAACGTATAAATTTAGCGAGGCATTTGGTGCGGCTAGCCATATGACCCCAGTTTGGCACGCAGTATCAGATTTCATATATATTATGAATGATTGTATAAAATTAACAAAATTTATTATTGTCCATAAAAATAAACCATACAATAGTGAAATATGTAAAATATACTGAAGTTTTTATCTATCGGGGCAAAGGCGTTACTATGTGTCACTTAATATAAACACAATAATAGTATATTATACACCAAGGTTGTAGAGAGTATGACTATTGACCGAACGAAAGATTATAATCCTCAGGGAACCGAACATTGATATTTCAAAGTATTTTAAAAAATTTCATTTTAAAACGGAAAAATGTAAATTATCACGCAAAAAAATCATCAGTTTTCAGTAAGGAAGAGATTACAAAATCTCTTACTGAGGTACCTGAAGAATGTATTGTAATTAAGGTAAATTTTTAATTTTATTAGATGCGTTTGTTTAACAAACTTTGATAAAATTATCATTGTAGGCAGTTCTTATAATTGGTGTTGCGGGTTCATGCAGAAGTGATGAACTTTGCAATTTGCTGACTTCTGATTTAACCGTAAAAGATGATATGATTATTATTAACATCTGGAACACTATAAATGGATCTTCCAGAAAATTCGTAGTAATGGAGACATTCTAGATTGAAATTTTAAAAAAATATCTTAAAATTAGACAAAATTCAGACATGCCAAAATTATTTATATCTATACGTTGTGGAAAAGCTACTAGACAAAATATTGGTCACAATACCATAGGACAAATGCAAAAAAATTGCCAAGTATTTGAAACTTCAGAATCCGGAATTGTACACTGGCCATAGTTTCCGAAGAACCTCGGCCACAATATTAGTTTCTAGGGGTGGTAACATTCTTCAATTAAAGCAGCACGGAAGGTGGAAGTCTACCACCGTAGCTGAAGGAAATGTGGAAGATTCGTTGTCCGTTAAAAAAATATAGCATGCATGGTACAAGGTCAAGTGACATCACCGTCTTCAAGTAATACATTCCATGATGTTTCTGTTGTGACATCAGCAGAAAACAATAATGAAATTCCATCTACAAGAATGAATGTTGAGGAAACAAATACTATTTTACAAATATTAATATACCTTCAACTTCAACTAATTTTCCTACTGGTTCCCTAAATACTGCAGGATCTGCAATAAATATGACTTGCCATAATTGTACAATTAATAAAAAAATTTAAAAATAACTTAGCAAGTACTTGTTTATAATAGTAATTTATTTATTCACTTAATTTGTGGTTCTAATCATAATTATTGTCTATGTTGTATTGAATTCTGTCTGTTAGCAGTGTTAGCTAACAATAACCTAAAATAAAAGTCATTATTAATAGAAAAGATTGAATTTTCGTTTACTTACTGTAGTGTTCGGGATAGGTTTAAATTAAAAAGCATCACATGGTTTAACAAACTTTATTCGACTCTGGGCTCGTCACTCTCCGAATGCTATGCTTACACATACAGGGTGTTTCAGGACTAGTGTAACAAACTTTAACAGCTTATTCCTGAGGTCATTGCGAGCCAAAAATGTCATATGAACATAAGTCGTATTCCTTCTAGTTACCAAAATACAAGAGGTTGAAGTTCTATAAATAACACGAAATTTTTTAATTTTTGTAATCAAGGTACTTTCGGAAAACAAGAGTTATATTGAATAGTCATACCTTATTTGTATTTATTAATTCATGTATTAATTAATTGTCTTAATTAAAAATTGTTGTACTTTTGATTGTATTTTTGTTTCATAATGGATGTTTATAGTACTGCTGAATATGCAGATATGATTTTTTTATGGATTACGTAATGGTAATGCCCGTTATGCGTCCAGAGAATACCAAGACAGATATCCAAATAGACGTCAACCTTCCCATCACCTATTTGTGCGCATTTTTCAGCGTCTACGTAAAACTGGATCAACAACTGTACGGGGAGGTGTACAAAATGATGGCATTGGTGTTAATAATAACGTTGAAGATGAAGGGAATGTAATTGATGGTGTTCTCGATAATCCTGAAATCAGCACAAGACGGATCGCTGCTCAATTACATATGTTTCACAGATATTAAACCATGAGGAATTACATCCCTATCACTTTCAGCGAGTTCAAGCACTGCAACCCGGAGACTATGGTTTTCGTTTAGAATTTTGTCGCTAGTTTCTCCGTCAAAGTTTAAATGATCCTGACTTTATTTCCAATATGTTATGGTCTGATGAAACCCAATTCACGAGAGACGGAGTAAACATTTTCCATAATTATCATTTATGGAGCATTGAAAATCCACATGCGATTGTTCAGTCCGGTTTTCAACAAAGATTTAGCATAAATGTCTGAGCAGGAATTTTCAATACTAGATTACAAGAAATTGAAGTTTTACTTGACCGATTAACAGCTGATGGCTACAGAAACTTTCTGAAAACAGACTACACGAACTAGTAGAAGATGTTCCACTTCTTGTACGGCAACAGATATGGTACCAGCATGATGGTGCTCCTCCTCATTATGGTAGACAAGTAACTGAGTGGTTAAACCAAAACTTTCCCAATAGGTGGATTGGACGTGGAGGTCCAAACTTTTGGCCTGCAAGATCTCCAGACTTAAATCCTTTTGATTTCTATCTATGGGGACACTTGAAACAAGAAGTTTATAGGGTACAAATGAACACGCGTGAACAGTTACTTGAACGAATTTTGAATGCATCTGCTGCCATTCGTAATGATCAAAATGTAATTTATCGTGTATATGATTCTATGATTCGCCAATGTCAAGCATGCATACGAGTTC
This sequence comes from Harpalus rubripes, assembly GCA_963082715.1. Taxonomy (NCBI): domain Eukaryota; kingdom Metazoa; phylum Arthropoda; class Insecta; order Coleoptera; family Carabidae; genus Harpalus; species Harpalus rubripes. The sequence goes on from OY720463.1 coordinate 37,633,691, forward strand.
AAAACGCGCATTTTGAGCACTTGCTGTATTTTTTTTTTAAATTTGTTATCTTATTTCACATTATGTTAACCTATTCCATGTTTCGTTATGTTGTTCTGTGTTTAGAATTTATTTATTTGGTTATTTAATAATTGTGTCATCGCATGTTTTATTGTCCAAATCGTACTCGTTAATATTAATAAATAAAATTAATTAATACAAATACGGTATGACTTTTCAATATAACTCTTGTTTTCCGAAAGTACCTTGTTTACAAAAATTTAAAAAATTTCGTGTTATTTATAGAACTTCAACCTCTTGTATTTTGGTAACTAGAAGGAATAGGACCTATGTTCTTATGACATTTTTAGCTCAAAATGACCTCAGAAAAAAAACTGTTAAAGTTTGTTACACTAGTCCTGAAACACCCTGTATGTGCTCATTGACAAGTTTTATCATCTGATTGTGATTGCACAGTTTTTGGTTACACTGTTCAAGCATTTGTATCATTTATTGTTAAATCACAAATATTATTTAAAAGTATTATTTTTAAACAGTTTTCTTTACATTGGATAAGCTAAATTGACATGAAAGAAATGTCAAGTATTTAATACGTTCTCTATTTTTAATATTGAATTAAGCTGTTTAAACAACCATTTAAATACATAAAATATTGATAAATAAAATCTCTTGATTATATTTAAACTTGCTATAAACATTTCCGATATAAAACTGTCACAGAATGATCAAAAAATGTAAATTTATTTATTATTAACTTATTAACGGTTAATAATGAAAAATTATATACCGCTAACCATGGACGGGTTGAGATATTAAATTTCAGGGCACTCTATTCGGTCAATAAAGTACCTTTGTGTAGCCAGTAGTAAAAAAAAATATTTATGTTATATTTTGTTTAAATATATTATACATCAAGACACACACATATAAATAATATATTTTTTAATTGCTATAACATATAATAACATAAATCTAGCGAGGCATTTGGGGCGTGTAGCCATATGACCCTAGTTTGGCACGCAGTATCAGATTTCATATATGATATAAATGATTGTTTAAAATTAACAAAATTCATTATTTTACATAAAAATAAACCATACATTAGTGAAATTTGTAACATATACTGAAGTTTGTATCTATCGGGGCAAAGGCGTGGGTAACTATGTGTCACTTAATATAAACACAATAAAAATTATTTATGTTATGTTTTGTTAAAATAAATTATTATACATCAAGATACATACATATAAATAATATATTTTTCAATTGCTATAACATATAATAACGTATAAATCTAGCGAGGCATTTTACGCGTGAAGTCATATGACACTAGTTTGGCACGCAGTATTAGATTTCATATATATATATATATATATATATATATATATATATATATATATATATATATATATTATGAATTATTGTTTAAAATTAACAAAATTCATTATTGTACATAAAAATAAACCATACAATAGTGAAATTTGTAAAATATACTGAAGTTTTTATCTATCGGGGCAAAGGCGTGAGTAACTATGTGCCACTTAATATAAACACAATAAAAATTATTTATGTTATATTTTGTTAAAATAAATTATTATACATCAAGACACACACACATATAATTATTATATTTTTCAATTGCTATAACATATAATAACATATAAATTTAGCGAGGCATTTGGCGCGTGAAATCTGATACTGCGTGCCAAACTAGGGTCATATGGCTACACGCGCCATATGCCTCGCTAGATTTATACGTTATTATATGTTATAACAATTGAAAAATATATTATTTATATGTGTGTGTCTTGCTGTATAATTATATATTTTAACAAAATATAACATGAATATTTTTTGTATTTATATTAAGTGACACATAGTTACTCACGCCTTTGCTCCGATATATAAAAACTTAAGTATATTTTACAAATTTCACTAATGTATGGTTAATTTTTATGTATAATAATGAATTTTGTTAATTTTCATCAGTCGTTCATAATATTTATTAAATCTGATACTGCGTGCCAAACTAGGGTCATATGGCTACACGCGTCAAATGCCTCGCTAGATTTATTCGTTATTATATGTTATAGCAATTGAAAAATATATTATTCATAAGTGTGTGTCTTCATGTATATACAATAAATCATAATATATATATATATATATATATATATATATATATATATATATATATTATGATTTATTTTTTAAAATTAACAAAATTCATTATTATACATAAAAATAAATCATCAATTTGTAAAATATGCTGAAGTTTTTATATATCGGAGCAAAGGCGTGAGTAACTATGTGTCACTTAATATAAACACAAAAAAAAATTGTTATATTTTGTTAAAATATATTATTATACATCAAGACACACACATATAAATAATATAATTTTCAAATGCTGTAACATATAATAACGTATAAATCTAGCGAGGCATTTGGCGCGTGTAGCCATATGACCCTAGCTTAGCATGCAGTATTAGATTTCATATATATTATGAATGATTGTTTAAAATTAACACAATTTATTATTGTACTTAAAAATAAACTATACAATAGTAAAATTTGTAAAATATACTGAAGTTTTTATCTATCGGGGCAAAGGCGTGAGTAACTTTGTGTCACTTAATATAAAAACAATAAAAATTATTTGTTATATTTTGTTAAAATAAATTATTATACATCAAGACACATATAAATAATATATTTTTTAATTGCTATAACATATAATAACGTATAAATCTAGCGAGGCATTTGACGCGTTAGCCATATGACCGTAGTTTGGCACGCATCATCAGATTTCATGTATATTATTAATGATTGTGTAACGTGGGGTGGTTTCAACCCCAACACTACAAGTTTAACTGGGTCCTTGCCAAACCGAGTAATTCAAACGCTACCAATTTTAGGATCTAGGATTTGGGTATGAAATAATTACTCAAATATATATATATATATATATATATATATATATATATATATATATATATATATATATATATATATATATATATATATATATATATAAATTAAATCAATGGAATTCGATTTAATGTTTTAAAAAGTTTTATTTTACAATACAAGATACAACTAGAATAATATGAACTTAATGTTTCTACAGACTGATATAAACTACTGGTTACATGTTGGAGATGTCTATTTATCTCCTTGGGTGGTATGACTTTTATGCTGTGTAGGGTTTAATATTACATAATGGAAAATTACCAAGCATGATGCAATAAGGGCTGGGCGTCTACATAATTTATATATATATATACATATATATATATATATATATATATATATATATATATATATATATATATACACATTGTCGGCTCCGGTGGCTCAATGGTTAGAGCAACGGCTCTCAGTCATGAGTATGCTAGGGGTCCTGGGTTCGAATCCCACTAAGGCATGGATGTTTGTATATGTAAACCTCTCTGTAATTGGGATTTAATCCTGTTGAGAGGTTTTTTCAAAAAAAAAAACATATATATAATGGATTATTGTTTAAAATTAACAAAATTCATTATTGTACATAAAAATAAACCATACAATAGTGAAATTTGTAAAATATACTGAAGTTTTTATCTATCGGGGCAAAGGCGTGAGTAACTATGTGTCACTTAATTTAAACACAATAAAAATTATTTATGTTATATTTTGTTAAAATAAATTATTATACATCAAGACACACACACATAATTATTATATTTTTCAATTGCTATAACATTTAATAACATATAAATTTAGCGAGGCATTTGGCGCGTGAAATCTGATACTGCGTGCCAAACTAGGGTCATATGGCTACACGCGCCATATGCCTCGCTAGATTTATACGTTATTATATGTTATAACAATTGAAAAATATATTATTTATATGTGTGTGTCTTGCTGTATAATTATATATTTTAACAAAATATAACATGAATATTTTTTGTATTTATATTAAGTGACACATAGTTACTCACGCCTTTGCTCCGATATATAAAAACTTAAGTATATTTTACAAATTTCACTAATGTATGGTTTATTTTTATGTATAATAATGAATTTTGTTAATTTTCATCAGTCGTTCATAATATTTATTAAATCTGATACTGCGTGCCAAACTAGGGTCATATGGCTACACGCGTCAAATGCCTCGCTAGATTTATTCGTTATTATATGTTATAGCAATTGAAAAATATATTATTCATAAGTGTGTGTCTTGATGTATATACAATAAATCATAATATATATATATATATATATATATATATATATATATATATATATATATATATATATATTATGATTTATTTTTTAAAATTAACAAAATTCATTATTATACATAAAAATAAATCATCAATTTGTAAAATATGCTGAAGTTTTTATATATCGGAGCAAAGGCGTGAGTAACTATGTGTCACTTAATATAAACACAAAAAAAAATTGTTATATTTTGTTAAAATATATTATTATACATCAAGACACACACATATAAATAATATAATTTTCAAATGCTGTAACATATAATAACGTATAAATCTAGCAAGGCATTTGGCGCGTGTAGCCATATGACCCTAGCTTGGCATGCAGTATTAGATTTCATATATATTATGAATGATTGTTTAAAATTAACACAATTTATTATTGTACTTAAAAATAAACTATACAATAGTAAAATTTGTAAAATATACTGAAGTTTTTATCTATCGGGGCAAAGGCGTGAGTAACTTTGTGTCACTTAATATAAAAACAATAAAAATTATTTGTTATATTTTGTTAAAATAAATTATTATCAAGACACATATAAATAATATATTTTTTAATTGCTATAACATATAATAACGTATAAATCTAGCGAGGCATTTGAAGCGTTAGCCATATGACCGTAGTTTGGCACGCATCATCAGATTTCATGTATATTATCAATGATTGTGTAACGTGGGGTGGTTTCAACCCCATCACTACAAGTTTAACTGGGTCCTTGCCAAACCGAGTAATTCAAACGCTACCAATTTTAGAATCTAGGATTTGGGTATGAAATAATTACTCAAATATATATATATATATATATATATATATATATATATATATATATATATATATATATATATATATATATGTATATATATATATATATATATATATATATATATATATATATATATTTTGAGAATATAGTATAAAGTTATAATAATTTTGACTTGTTAGTTCGAAAGTTTAAGACCGTCTGTCTAATTAGCTATTTGTTTTTTAATAGCTGCCTTTTTCCATATCATCATAATTTTTAGTGACTACAGTGGAAAATTCTATAAACTTCTAATGTTGCAATAAATACACTGTAATCACTCTTCATAGTTTGCCAAAGCAACATATTGGTTGAACATTAATGAACTCTTAATGCTTATATGGAATATTTTAAACAGTACAGGGCATTTCGAAAGTCAAGGATACGCTTTTTACAATCCTCCTACCTTAAAAAGTTTAGGTTCCCTTGGGATGCACAATTTTGAAAAATTTATATTAAATTCAGAAGAATACTATAGTTGAGTGGACATCCTATGGTACAAGTTTTTCATATACTACTACTGATTAACATTACTATAATACTTTAATAAATTGTTATGGGTCACAGTGTAAGAGAGGGATTGGCGTCGATTTTTACCTCTCGCTAAGAGAGGTATTGTATTCATGCTAAAAATCGCATATCCAGATTTTAATGAATAAGCACGTTTTAAGGTCCCTAGAATCCGATTATAACATTTTTACGATGATGTCCGTATGTGTGTGTGGATGTGTGTGTGGATGTGTGGATGTTGGATTCACTTTATCTCAAATACTATAAGACTTAAGACATTTTTAACTACGGATTCCTCAATCTAACAATAATCGGAAGAGTCCAGTCAGTTTTGGTAACAATTGGGCAACCGGAAGTAGTAGTTACAAGAAAAAAATTATGTAAATATTATTTATCGAAAATTTATGTAAATACTTATATTAAAGAACGTTAAATTCTTTATTCGATAAATATAAATTCATTATTATATCTTCTATAGATTTAGGGATAAAGAAAGGAATATAAAATAATTTGATGTAAAAAATCTCAGATCAAACTACTACAAGGCAAGAAATTCAAATGTTTGTAATTGACACATAAATGTCACTGTCAAAAATATTTGTATGCCTCTGTCAAACATATTTGTACAGTATTATGAAGATTATGAAAATAAATAAAGTCAACGCAAACGAATATACGTAAAAAAGAATATAAAAGAAATTTGCGAAAAAATGACGAATATAAAGAAAAAGAAAAGGAAAATAGAAAAAGAAAATTTCAGGATATTGAATATAAAGAAAATGTATGTATTGTACATAATTTATATTAAAATAATTATTTTGTAGTGAGACATGAATATATGTGTTTAAAAATATTTTTCGTTTTATGCGTACAACCAGGTAAAATATCTGGCGAGAGGTTATGTGTTGGCCACATCAGATATTTTTATATTTCTTGTCATCTATGGATCAGCTGTAGTTGAGACGGGTTCACTCGTCCGCTTGTCCTTGGTTGATACGTGAATAGATGCCTTGGAATGTGCTGATTTTACAGTCCTCTCCTTGTATTTCGCACTGGTGTAACAGTGAGTATACTGTGCATGACATGTGAATCCATTTCATATAAACAAACAAACAAACAAAATTAAGTACACATTTTTAAATACTAATTATTTTAATTCCCATTATTACTCTAATTTTAATGTATAATCAAAGATAGTATTAAACCTAATCATCTAACCAATGTTGCATCGGGGCAATTGGTACTGGAGCTCTCTCAATGATTTCATTTTTTTCCGTTGCTATTGTGTTATCCATAATTCACGGTTACATACCGTCGTTGTCTCTATTAATTTAACTGCAAAAATTTTGTCAGCTTGCTCTATCACGACATATCTTTTATTTGTTCCAAATTTTGTTATTGAATTCTGAACTATGGTTGCGGCGCCATTATAAATAACAGAAAATTTTGAATTTTGACAATTTACCTGTGTGCTTCTGTCCCAAATAGTTTCACCAATTTCCAAATCCATGCAATATCCATCAGTAAATGAACAAAGCACACCGCCTTTTAAACTTATTTCACTTGACTCTAATTTTACAGAGGCTATATAATTTGTTAGTGTAATTTTGATCGCTGCTTGAACTACGACATTTTCGTATGTTATACCATTCTCGGTGTAAGTTCCGCTGCTACATTTACCGTCCATATTCGTTGTTCCTGCTAGATTCACTGACGCTGATATTGTTCCGTTACTTACTAGTTTGTCTATAATTTGTTTATTGAATCCAATGTAAGTTTTTGTGCGATGCATTAGTTTACATTCGTCAGCTCCCACAGGATTGATGTAGGTCAGTATCCCATGATGAACCGCTGACATGTGACTATGCATGCCGCAATGATGTATTACTCTAGTAACCTCTACTAGACAGGTCCGGACTTCGATGTTGTGGAAATCATTTTTCTGGATTACTTGAAGTTGTAGTCTGTCTTCCCTATATCCCTTTTCTGGGTCTGGGCACTCTGCTACGTCTCTTATCGAAATTGTGGTGATATTGGTGGCTGGACCTCGGCAGTCATAGGCTATGAGGGGCGTTGTTACTGGCAAGAGGGTCAATAGGATGGTACACGTGATTGCTACAACATAAACACATAAATTTAATTTCTTCTCCACGGAGAACAATTTAATATCCATGGCAGAATTTGTACCGGTCCGTGACTTCTGGTGTGGTACCGAGGAGTGGTCGGTGTTCTAGGCTGTTCTGGGACATTTACGGTTGCACTATTTTCTTTGTCCAACAATGTTGCATGATAATAATTTCTTTGCACATCAGTAGTGTCAATTACTGCTGGTTGAGATTTTACTTTAGAAGAATTTTGATTATTTTTATTTAATTCTGGATGTGGTTTATCTAAATCTGCTTTAAAGGGTTTAATTCGATTTACATGTACTTTAATAATTTTGTCGTTTTTGTCTGATTTAATGTTATAATTTACTGGGCTAGTTTTAGCTACAGTAAAGTATGGTCCTGTCCACGGTTTTGCAAGTTTGCGCGAAAGTCCTACGGTCTGAGTTGCATTATGTAAATATACTGCGTCTCCAATATCATATTCTGTCATATGAGTATTTTTATTAAATTTTTTATTTCTAGCGTCCGTTGATTGCTTTAACTTTTGAGTAACTTGTTCAAATGCAATATTTAATCTTTCGCGTAATTCTGAGCTATAATTTTCATCATAGTCGTACCGTAATGTCTGTGGTCTTATAATGTCATCGTACGGTAATTCCATATCTCTACCGTGCTACCGTGCATTAAATAAAATGGTGTTTCGTTAGTCGAAGTTTAAACGCTACTTCTATATGCCATAAGCACATAGGGCAGCCATTCGTCCCAGTTAGTTTGGTCTCTGTCAATAAAGTGTGATAGAATATCTTTGAAAACACGATGACTGCGCTCAATAACACCATTTGTTTCAGGGTGATATGCTGTCGTTTGGATTTTTTCAGTGCCAAATATTTTTAGTACTTCTTTGAACATTTTAGACATAAAATTTGTGCCGCGGTCAGTTAACAATTGCCTTGGTGCTCCATGTCTAGCAACAATTTGTTGTGCGAATATTTTAGCAACTGTGTCTGTTTTGTCATTTGGGATAGCGAACGCTTCAGGGTATTTGGTAAAGTGGTCTTGGAAAGTCAAAATATATTTGTTTTCTTTGTAAGTTGTAGTCAGACCACTGACTACAACTACAACAATGCCCATTGAAGTTCTTTGAAATGGTCCATTTACTTCTTGAAATTCTTGTAGTGGCGCAGATTTTCGATGAGGAGATGTTTTACGTTCGTTGCAGGAATGACATTTGTCACAATAGTCTTTGATGTCTTTTGTCATGTTTTTCCAATAAAATTTTTCTTTTATTCGTTTAGATGTTTTCTCCACTCCTTGGTGTGGTGCATAGGGTAAATTATGATAATCATGAATCACTTTGAAAATCATTGTTTTGGGAACTACCAATTTATGATGTCGGTCACTACCTTGTTTTCTTCGTCCGTAAAATATCCATCACAATTTTTTAACTTTTGTATGTCATTGTCCTCGTTTTGTTTACGTAGTATCGTATGTCGGTCACAGATAGGAACATATGCTGAATCGTCATCATTGTGTTCTCTACTCAGTTCACAGGGATTCTAGACAGTATGTCGGCGTTGATATTCTTTTTCTCTGGTCTATGTATGACTTCATATTCGTGCTCGCTAAGTAATAATGCCCATCGCGCTAATCGGGATTGGGGGTCTTTGAGTGACAATAACCATTTCAGTGGTTTGTGATCTGTTATTACCACAATTTTTCGATCATACAAATAACACCTATAATATTTTATACCCCAAGTGACTGCTAAACCTTCTAATTCTGTAGTTGTGTATTTCATTTCATGTTTGTTTAGCTGTGGACTTGCGAATGCGATTGGTTTTTCAAAACCTCCTACCTTTTGACTTAATATAGCGCTAATTGCTGTCCCACTAGCGTCTGTTGATAGAATGAATTCTTTATTAAATTGTGGATGTATAGGTACTGACTAAGAACATAGAGCTGTTTTCAATTGTTGAAAAGAGTTCTCACAGTCTGATGTTAAAGTAAATTTTTCATCTTTTCTTGTTAAGTTGGTCATGGCTTTTGATATGTCGGCAAAATTTTTGATGAATCGTCTGTAAAATCCAAGAAAAGCTCTAATTTCTTTAACATTTTTAGGTTTTGGGTAGTTTTTGATTACAGATATTTTACCAGGGTCTGGTAAAATTCCTTTTTTATTAATGATGTGTCCGAGATATTTAGTTTCAGGTAGTAGAAATTTACATTTTGATGGTTGTAATTTTAGATTGGCTTGTCTTATTCTTTTAAATACCTGTCTAAGCCGTTCTATATGATCGTCTATACCTTGTCCATTGAATACTATTACGTCGTCTAGGTATACGAGACATCGTTCTCCAGTCAGTCCTATTAAAACACTATTCATCAGTCGTTGGAAAGTACTTGGCGCATTTGATAACCCAAATGGCATCTTCGTAAACTGATAGTGTTGTCCGTTGATTGTAAATGCAGTATTTTCCTTATCTTTTTCTTCCATTTGCACTTGCCAGTACCCTGAGGCTAGATCAAGTGTGGAGAAAAGATTTGCGTTACCTAACTGATCTAAAGTTTCTTGCATATTAGGAACTGGAAAATGGTCTTTCTTTGTTATGGCATTTAACCCCCTAAAATCACATAAAATCTCAGCTTTCTTGGGAACAATAACTACAGGGGCAGACCATGGTGAGTCAGATGGTTCAATGACTCCCGCATCTGACATGGATTGTAATTCTTTCGTGAGCAGTTCTTTTTGCGCGTGTGGTACTCTGTAGGGCGCTTTCGCTATGGGCTGCACATTTTCTTCCAATATTATTTTATGTTTAATGTTGTGGGTACAACCCAATTTTGAATTTTTCCACATGAATGTCGGCATATTGATTTAAAAGATGAATTATTTTCTTTTTAGCATCGCCTTTTAAATGTTGGAGGTCAAAGTTCGTCTCTAAATCTTCTTTATTTGCAATAGAATTTCTGTTCCAGTGAACACTATTTACTCTCATATTTTCATATATTTTTTTTTATTTCTTCATTATTCACTTCTTCAACTAGTTCCGCTTCACCTAGTCTTGCATTTCGTGGAACTGTTATATTCTTATTTGTTATATTAATGAGTTTCACTACAATCTCTCTTTGTCCTTTTGCAATTGACCTTGCGACCATGATTCCATAAATGTTAACATCTTCGGTTTCAATCAAGATGTCACGTGCGGGGTTGATCAGATCCTGCACTGCTTTGCATTGAATTTTGCTCATCGGAGGGATTTTGATAGCTTCCTTCATTCGCACCCAGCTATGGCCAGTAGCTGAATTCTTCGAATTGGCTTGATCCATCTCGGTTTCGCGTTTTCTTTGCTTCGTCATCTTAACTGAATTGCTCGTGTCTGACGTCATCTTCCTATGACCTTCCTTAATATGTGGACTTGTATTACTTTCACACTTGCTTGTCTCAGGTTCCATTGCTCCGACAATTTCTGCTGAATGTGAACTTTTCTTGTCATTGCTCATACAGAGTTGTATATGTTCATCGTCTATTATTACTGTTTTCTTCTTATAATTAATTAACGCCTCATAACATTGTAAAAAATCTCGACCCAATAGTCCATCAGCTTGTAATTTTAATTCATTTGAACATATTATACATGTGAAAGGTAAATTTTTATTACGGTGAGAATATGCTATTTCTGTAGTTCTAAAGTAATTTATTGTGTCACCTGATATTGAAGTTAGATTTCCTACATTTTCTTTTATTATCTTTTCGTCTTTCACAAATTTTTGTTTAAGAATTGAAACTGCAGCTCCTGTATCTACCAATAATTTTACTTTTTGATTTTTAACGTAATAAAATTTGGAGTTGCTGATAAAACTGAATCTAAGTGGGGGATAATTATATTGGGTTCTACTTTTTTTTAGTTTGACCTCCCGTGTTGAGGCTTGGACGAGAGGTGTTGCCCGTTTAAATTTTGCGTTGTGTAGGATTGAGTGTTGTTTTTGTGGTAAGTGGGCTGAGTCCTATACTGTCCTTGCTTTGTATAACTATTCCGTGCATTACTGTTGTAATTTGATCCTGCTTGATGTAAAATTTTTCTACCTCTATCGTAATGGTTTTGAGATATATTATTGTTAAATTTTCGGTAATTTGAATTGACATAATTGTTCCTATTTACATTCTGATTGTTTCTATTTATGTAAAGTCCATTCATTGAATTCTGCCGGCACCCAAATGCTATATGACCCGTCTTTTACATTTATGGCATATGGCTTGCCTTCTTAAACTACAATCTTTAGCTATATGATTTGTTCTGTTACAAATGAAGCACTTTTTAATATTTGGACCTGATTTTATATTTACTACCCCAATTTTTAAATTTTGAAACTTTTGATTATATAATACCATTTCTTCCCTTTCAGCTAGAGTCACCGCATCTTCAAAGGTTAAGTCTCTATTACTGTCCATTATTGTCCGAATATACCGTTTAATTTCAGTTCTTAGCCCTAGTTTAAATTGATACAATATTAATTTTGAAGCAAAATTTTCTTGTACTTCTGTCTTCTTTTAATAAATTATTTTTAAGTCGTCTAACAGGCCTATTCTACTAAAAATATGTATAACGATATCGTTACCAGACGACTGTCGCTAAGAATTTGGTTGAACGACTTTAATAACGACAAATGCCAAAAAGGTATTCTACTAATCATATCGTTATCGAGTTGATTGATATTTCATATTTGAAATTTTCATCGTACATAAAATTATTTATTATTCTCACTCTGTTTTACATATCTACTTGCGCCGTATAAAATGTGATATAGGTATATGTCTATAAAATGATCAACAATAATATTGCAGATTTCTATTAATAATATGATTATTAATGATTGAATTAATACCACATATGAATCCTTTTCTACTGATATTCTCCTTGCTACTGATTTCTGATAGCTTCCATGAGTAAAATAATGCAAAGCTGCCATCATCTGAATTGAAAACAAAATATTGATATGCATTCAAATAAAATAAATAAATAAAAATATCATCACGGCGTAATACCCATTGCTGGGTGTGCCAATCTGCTTTGTACGCAGATATCGGTAATGATAATGACATATTTGTACCGTGCGGGCATTAACCAGGCGTCACCTCACGGGCACTCATTGCTGGCATGGAGAGTGCGCCACAGGGGTCAATTTTGTGCCATTTAAAATTCGAAATATTTGGCGTCGGTCGGGTTCCCCAGATTCGCGACCAGACACGCAGGCACGCGACCCCATATGTAACGTAATACGTTTCAATAATAATATATAAATAATCTAGAAATTTTCGGCAAACCATCACTTCAACGAGTTCCTCATATATGGCGATATTTGCGTAAATAAATCTCTACATGCTTCTTTACTCATCAAAAAAAAAAAAAATCTCAAATTTTCCTCCAGTACAGTAAAATGACGATTATATAAAATGTCATATTAAAAAATGTAATAATATAATAATAATAATAATAATAATAATAATAATAATAATAATAATAATAATATCTTGCTCAGCTACAATGGTGTTATAGATTGTAGCAATATATCGGATCATAGCGGAGTATTTTGTGTGTTAAACTTGGCAAAAACAACTATCCCCAAGAAGACATATACCTACAGGGATTTTAATAATTTTGATATGGAAAAAAAAGGATTGCGAATCTGTAAATTGGAATCAAATTGTTAATGTTGTTAATATTAATGATAAGGTTGCTTTTCTCAACGAAAATATATTATCAATTTTCGATAAACATGCTGTAATCAAAACAATTTCTACAAATAAACATTATACACCCTGGATTACTCCAGTTATAAAAATAATGCAAAGAAAGCGCGATAAAGCTCTAAAAGGTTATAAAAAATATAAAACGGAGTCTAAATTAAATTATTACAAACAGCTAAGAAATTTAACAACCGCTGCAATTAGAAGAGAAAAACAAGCTTACTTAAATTGCAATATTAACAATAACTTTAAAGATCCCAAAAAACTCTGGACAAGTTTAAAGAGAATAGGTGTTAATAAAATTGCGCCATATAACATAGATGCCTCTATTTTGAAACCACAACAGTTTGGGCAACATTTGTTAGATAAAGTTGATACAAGCCATGTAAATCCTGAAACCTTAGACTATTATTTAAATAACTCATATTCTCATTTTGAAAAAGAAAAATTTCATTTTAATCTTGTAGAGAGTAAAGATGTGGAAAGAATTGTAGACCAAATTTCTCTTAAAATGATCATGATAATTCTTCCAGTTATTGTGGAATATGTTGGATGGAGTAGTTCCTGATTCCTGGAAGTTTGCTATTGTAAAACCTTTTGCTAAAAAGATTAAATCTACCACCTTTGACGAATTAAGACCAATCAGTATTTTGCCAACTTTATCCAAAGTACTAGAAAAAATATGTTGCGATCAAATTATGTCTTATGCCTTGAAAAATAATATAATTCCACCCACGCAATCAGGATTTAGAAGTGGTCATAGTACAAATACTTGCCTTCTAAATATTTTAGATTCCTTAATATCTAATTTTGACAAATCTAAAGTTTCAATTCTCGTCCAGATCGACTTCTCAAAGGCATTTGACATGGTTGACCATAAACTGCTACTGGCAAAAATGAAATATTATAACTTTTCAGATAGTGCTTTACATTGGTGTAAAGACTATCTTACTAATAGAAATTTTTATGTCAACATGCATCATAATGGTCAACCACTAAATTCTGGTGCATTTCCATTACAACGTGGAGTGCCACAGGGATCTATTTTTGGACCACTGTTTTTTTTACTTTATATATCCAACCTACCAAAAACCCTGACCAATTGCGATGTACATTCTTATGCTGATGATACACAGATATTATCATCTGCTCCCGTCGAAGATATCAATGAAAAATGCAATCAAATAAATACTGATTTAGCAAACTTATCGATATGGGTGAAAGGCAATGGTCTCAAAATGAATCCGAATAAATCTACTTTGATTGTATTTGGATCAGAATCTGTGCCAGACATTGTATTAGATGGGATAAAGTTGACAAGCAGTACTGTTACCACAAGTCTAGGATTGCTTATAGATAAAGGTTTAACTTTTAGAATGCACCTTCACAGTAAAATTAGAACAGCCATTATCAAACTACGGCATTTGTATCAATTTCGACATATTCTTGCAACACAAGTAAAAGTAAGGCTCTTTAATTTTATCTTTATTTGATTACTGTTTATGTGTATATGGTCCTAATTTGACGCAAATTGACAAGAACAGGATTAAGATTCTGCAAAATTCATGTTTGCGATATGCTTCATGTGCGTAAATATGACCATATTTCTGAATACAGAACACTAGCTAACATGCAAGATATTGATATTAAAATTCAAAAAGATTTCCTCATTCTAACTCATAAAATTAAAATGACAGGAATTCCTTCCTATTTATGTGAAAAGTTGAGTCTGAAGAATTATAATTATGGTTTAAGGGGTAAGGATTTATTTGCTGTACCATCGTTCAATAAGTCTAAATTTAAATGTTGTTTCTCTTACCTTGCTCCCTCCTTGTATAATTCTATTCCAAATGAATTGAAGTCTCTGGGTATACAGTCTTATAAAAGTAATATAAATTCATTACTCAATTGCTGACAGATTTGGTTTTCTTTGTATATTTTGTGCAATTATATATATATTATGTAATATTTCATAATTCTTGTATTGTATTGTATAAAGTAAAATTTAAGTTGTATGTCTCACTTTCTGATTCTTATAAATTGTACTGTGTTGGCATGTAATTAGTTTGTTTTATAATAATTGTTGTATGTATTGGTTGGGTGGAAGAGCAGCCGTTGGCTGAACCCCGCCATTGACGGATGTCAATAAAGTTTATTATTATTATTATTATTATTATTATTAATAAAATATCTTCTTCAGCCATTTTTACTATTGTTTTCAAAATATATCTAACTTTACGACTTCAACGAGGCATGTGAACTTGTCGTTCATAAATGACATAAAATAACGATAAGTAACGATACGTAACGATAAATAAATTAGTAGAATAGGATTTTGGCAAAAATCGTTATTATAACTACATGTCGCCTGGTAACGACTCGTAACGATACATATTTTTTTAATAGAATAGGCCTGTAAGTCTGGTTGCAAAATTTTTAACAGATTCCCCTACATTTTGTTTAGAGTTAGAAATTTCATTATAAATTTGTCCCGGCATCCTACGCTTAGTGAATATTTCTATAAATAATTTCTTAAAGTCTTTATATTTAGTGAGACAGTCTTTCAGTTCCGGTCGGGTTAAGTAAAATTCGAAAGCGTCGCCTGTCAGTCTACATTTATTTAAGTCTATGACTTGCTTCTCGTCCCATCCTTCTACATTAGTTCTTAATTCTAATTTTCCAAAAAATTCAACCACATTTTCTCCATTAAATTGTTTTATTGTCTGCGCGACAATGCCAAATTGAAATTTTTTGCTACTTTCTTGTAAAGTAATCTGTGCCTTACCTGTACCCAAACCTCCCAGGCCACCGCTTCCTCCTGTACCAACAACACCAGAGCCGCCGGTTCCTCCTGTACCAGAACCCCCAGAGCCACCGGATCCTCCTGCACCAGAACCTCCTGCGCTTCCGCTGGCACTACCCGGCATTTTAACACTCGCGGCCGCGATACACCTATCACTAGACAAATTGATATCATTTGAACCCTCGTGAGAAGATCAGATATACTGATTTCTCTAATTTGGCAGATATACCCCTAAACCGCTGCCACCAATTGTAACGTGGGGTGGTTTCAACCCCAACACTACAAATTTAACTGGGTCCTTGCCAAACCGAGTAATTCAAACGCTACCAATTTTAGAATCTAGGATGTGGGTATGAAATAATTACTCAAATATATAGTAATATATATATATATATATATATATATATATATATATATATATATATATATATATATATATATATATATATATATTGAGAATATAGTATAAAGTTATAATAATTTTAACTTGTTAGTTCGAAAGTTTAAGACCGTCTGTCTAATTAGCTATTTGCTGTTTAATAGCTGCCTTTTTCCATATCATAATTATAATAATAATAATAAATGTATTGCCCAACAGAGGTCCATTTACAGGGCAAAATACAAGAATGTGAAAAAAAAATTGACATACATATACAAATAATTATAAATACATAAAAAAAGTGTAATAATAATAAGTATAGCATAAAAAAAAATCTACAAAAAAATATCAGCGAAAACTGTCTCCGCATTGACACATAATGTATGTATGGGAGATCGCTGCAAAACATCAGTATTGAATGTTGGAAGGTAGAAGGTTCCTGAATGCCTGGATGCCAATCTCGGCACATGGAACGACACTCGGGATAGAAGGTAAGGAACGTCAATCTTGTTGTGCAGTAACATCCAGAGGAACCTGGCACTAGATAGCTCTCGTCTGGCAGCTAGAGATGGCATGGAATGTCTCTCAAGAAGTGAATTTTGCTCTATTCCTCTATCTGGATAAACCTTATCTATTTTGAAGGAAAGAAATTTTAAAAATCTCCGATGTATACGGTCTAGAGCAGCACACTGATATTCATAGAATGGGTACCAGATTAGGCCCGCATATTCAAGTTTGCTCAAAACATACGCAAAATATAGTGACTTAAGGACAGTGATATCGTTGAACATACTGGATATTCTCATTATGAAGCCTAGGGTTTTGCTGGCAGCAGAGCAAACATTACTGTTTTGTTCACTAAAATTAAGATTCGATGTAAAAATTACTCCTAAGTCTTTGATCATGTTTTTGCGAGTTATAGTTCTAGCATCTATAACGTAAGAATGAAGTATAGGTGTAATGCGTCGGGTGTAAGACACGATGTAACACTTAGCAATGTTAAGAAGAAGACTATTATTGTGACACCAGTTACACAACGTATTAATATTACTTTGCAAAAGTTGACAATCATCAATAGTAGACACCTCAGTGAAGATCTTCATATCATCCGCATATGCGAGGACAGGACAAGTAAATGATTGAAGAAGTTCATTTATATATATAATAAAGAGTAATGGCCCGAGATTTGAGCCTTGAGGAACTCCAGACGTGGGTACAAAGCTAGTTGATGCAAAACCGTTGTAGAAAACGTAGGACGGCCTGTCAGTAAGATAAGACTGCAACAACTTTATTAATCATAATTTTTAGTGACTATAGTGGAAAATTCTATAAACTTCTTATGTTGCAATAAATATACTGCAATCACTCTTCATAGATTGCCAAAGCAACATATTGGTTGAACGTTAATGAACTCTAAATGCTTATATGAAATATTTTAAACAGTACAGGGCATTTCGAAATTCAAGGATACGCTTCTTATAATTGTTTAAAATTAACAAAATTCATTATTGTACATTAAAATAAACCAAACAATAGTGAAATTTGTAAAACATACTGAAGTTTTTATCTATCGGAGCAAAGGCGTAAGTAACTATGTGTCACTTGATATAAAGACATTTAAAAATATTTTTGTTATATTTTGTTAAAATATATTTTTATACATACAAGATATGAATAATATATTTTTCAATTACTATAACATATAATAACGAATAAATTTAGCAAGGTATTTGGCTCTAGTTTGGCATGCAGTATCAGATTTTATATATATATATATATATATATATATATATATATATATATATATATATATTATGAATGATTGTTTAAAATTAACATAATTCTTAATATTAGGAAGAAGTAACGCCGTACTTGTTGATTGATAAAATAAATAATGGATTTCTCGGCGGTGATTGGCAGGAATTATATTAATAACCCATTTAGTTGTTAATTTTATTTAAAATTCCAATATTTCGTTACTAATTTTGTAACTTCATCAGGGAATACTAAAATGTACATTAATTTTGTATAACTTGTTTGTTACATGTTGAAGTTTTTTATACTTACAAATATGTTTAACAGTTTTAAATTGGAAACTAATCGGACGTAGAATCATCTATCTTCATTAAAAAAAATGTATGAACATGTTATTTTTTAAATTTGGAAAAGTTTTTTAGTTACATATTACACTGGTTAATCTAAATACTTTAAAAGTTATTATACTAATTTTGTTTTTTGATTAAAGAAAAATGTATTTAAAAATTTTGAAACACATGTCGGCCGAAACGTGGAAAAAGTTTCTATTTTCTAGAACTAACTTGTAAGGTTAAGATCTGGGCGCAGCACGAAGAAGAAAAGAACAGAGCTAGCGCGGCAAACCACCCAAAATGCGGTAAATATGAATACAAAAAGTTAAAGAGGGTACTTTAGTTTTTTTTGGTATTAGAAATTACTTAATAAATACGCATAAATAGCACTTAAATTCTGTGTATCGGTTTTATAGTTTACGGTGTTATTGGTGGTAATGTGACACATTTCTAAGATTAATCTTTTTTTGTAGTCATTTTCAAATTCAAGGATGGTAGTTTCATCGTAATTTACAAAATGTTGTGTCTCATGTACATGAGCTGCTAAAGCGCAAATATTATTAGCGTTAACTCTTTTCTCTCCCTGTTTGTGCTGAGACAACCGAATGCTTAACTTTTGTGTGGTTTGACCAATATTAAGATCCTCTTCAACAAAGCATTTCCAAGATGCATCACGCGCCCTTTGGACCTCTTTCTTATACTCAGCAAGGGCTGCGCTATAGTTATTAGCATTTACTCGTCTGTCTGCTTGGTCTCTGGCTCGCTGCGCTAGGCGTTTGAGCTTTTGGACTTTGCATCTATGTCTTTCAAGATTTTCATTCCACCAATCTTCTCTGCCAGCAAAGAGTCTACGTTTCGGTACAAAGCTATCCAGGATTGCCTGTATGCCACTAGTTAGTGTATCTACTATGTAGTCTATGCGTTCTGTGGTCGGTTCTCAGGGCAGGGAGTCGATATGGTTTATGAGATCTGTCAGACTGAGCCTTATAGCTTTCCAGTTACCATGCTTGAGTATGTAGCCGGAGGTTGTGTTCTGCTTTTTAATATCGGCAAGATATTCAAATAGTATAGGTCCATGGTCGCTTGTAAGTAAGCCAGCTTCGTTAATGCAGTACAAGTCCTTATCCATCAAGAACTCCAACAGCGAGCGACCTCTGTCATCGTTGGTGCCTGAGTACCAGACATCCGACTTGGCATTTGCGTCGCAGCAATACACCTGTTGTGCTCCATGGAGTGCATCTGTTGCTTTAGAGAAGAACTCAAGGTCAGTTTCCATATTATTTCTTGGCGCAAAGTATATGGAACCCACCACGATCGCAGTCTGTCCACTAGTAATTTCGCATGTAACTTGAAACTCGTTGGTAAACTGAGCCATCTTTAGAGCTTTGTCACTTACAGATTTTACCTATGCGTCGGGGACTTTAGGTCATGTAAGTGTTGGTTTGCTTGTTAAGGTAGTTATATGGCTCTTGAAGAGCCAAAATATCTATCTTATCTCTTCTCGCTAAACTTACTACTTCCTGAGTGGCCAGTCTTGAGTTTTGCAAGTTTGTCTGGGTCATCTTTATAGCCTTAAGCACCATAATTGATGTTGTTTACAAAAGCGGCCAGTTTACTCTTATAGTGTGGACAGTTTTGGTCACGTGGTGCGTGCGCTATTTCCTTCGAGTTGTCTCTTTTGCAATTCATGCACTTAAGAGGCTCAGCCTTTTTGGTGCAGTCCTTGTATGCGTGGCGTCCACCGCAATGCCCACACTCCTCGTCCCTTTTACAGTTGACTGATGTGTGTCCGAACCCTTGACACTTATAGCATCTGCGGATTGAGACATGATCCTCAACCCAGCAGTATGCCCAACCACCAATGTGCACCTGCGTTATTATGAGAGGCGCGCGTTTGCGATGTGACTTCCAATATCGCATTTTGACCTCTAGGGCCCGTTTTTCCTATTAGTTTTACATCTGTTATTTTTGTGACCTCAGGGTTCTCTCGAACCTGGATAAGATCTGCGTCACTCGTCGTTGAGGGTACATATTTTACAATGACCCTCGGGTTGTATTTCTCAGCTACTTTAGCTACTAGTCCAGCATTTTTGAGATCCTTCAGTCCAATAAGATTTTCGACATTCTTGGATGAGGACTCAATTATGACCCTTTTATTGCTGACTTTCACTACCTTGTCAGCCTTGAATCCAATCACTTTAGGATTTATTGTCTCAGTCAGTTGTACTTTTGTTTCCTCACTGGTTTTCAACGCTTCGTTGTCTGCTAGTGGGGAGATTACCACTCTGAATGTTTCAGGCAACTTAGCTAAATGTCTGATTGCTCGGGTGACATCAGGGGCGCCAGCCGCAGCAATCTGGCTATAGCTTGCCTTAATTGGTTCATTTGCCCGTTTACTCGTTTTTTCCAGCTTGCTCATGATGTCATTGAGCTTCTGGTCCATCGGTGCAGCGGCTTGGATAGGGGCAAGCTCGCTTTTTAATGGGTCTATCGTTTCTTCCATAGATTCGCATTTCGCGATTCTATTTGCCTTAGTGCTTCCACTTTTGCTTTTCTCTAAGTTACCTTTAAGTTCAGCAACAAGTTGGCTTAGCGTCTTAATATGCTTTTGGATGGCCTTGCAAGCCTCCGTAGCAGACTTGGTTAAGGCCATCCTGATTTGTTTGTTAGTCTTCAGAAAGACTGGTTTTTGTGGCCTGCGCTATACACAGCCTTTCCCACACAGGCTTCCTCCGGGCTGCGCACGGATTCGGCCTGCGGTATGAGAGCACTGGGCGTACTTAGCCGTAAGAAGGAAACTTACGCGTCGTAGGTTTACCAGCAGCTCGGTTCACCTTGCCGCCTTCTATTCGTTTCCGAAGTCACTGCGGGGAAGTGTTTCCCCGGTGCAATAAGGGTGCGATTGATGCCAACCAATACAATTTCTCTAAATTTCGCTTTGTACATAAATTTATGTCTCAGTGTGAACCTTGCACAATGCGATACCCGTTGACCTCATTGGTTACGATATCGCCACTGCGCAAAGTTAGTAGATAGGGACAGAGGGAATCTCGTTAATCCATTCATGCGCGTCACTAATTAGATGACGAGGCATTTGGCTAAAGTTAAATTAAATTATCTTAAAAACGGATAATCCAACATTTCGGCTATACGGCCGTCGTTAAAAATAGTTTGAACATTATGAATATAATAATATGACACTTCCAAAATGGAAGTCTCAACACTTTAGCTTCTTAGTGATGCCATAGGCATCCTCCGACACGTTAAAAACAAACGTACGATAACGAACGAAATAAAATAAAACTTAGAGGATGCTTAGATGTTATAACTTAATAAAACGTTATAAAAAGAAAAAAGTAGCTCTAAAAAGCTACTTTAAACGTTTACAAAATAAAATTCACTAGGTGTATAACCAACGCAGTCACAAAAAAGTGAACTTGCGCATTAGGTAACCTGTGAACCATAAAACTGCACCAACGAAGCAATCGGTTACTCAGACGGCAATTGAGCTATAAAAATACAAAAATACAAAAATACCGGGAGAAGTGGACCAGACTTAATACACATTTAACGGCGCCACGTGCGCCTATAGAAGTCTGAATGTATTGTCCACCCTCCCTTCATAGTGTCAAGAAGTATGGTTTCCTGCTGTGCTCGCGATATGCCGAGCACAGATATTAAAGTCTTATTCAGTGGACACCACGTACCACGGGCTCTGACGATAAAAGGCGCCACAAGTATACTCTTGTCGGCGCCGTACCTGCCCCGGACACCAGAGATGAATTAGGTGTCGGTGTAGTAAGTCAGTTTGCGGTTGTATGATGTCGAGAGGGGACTAGCACCCTCCCACGCAACCGCAATGTTACTGATGACGACCTCATTCCCTCTGGTGAATACCAGGTCCGGGATTTTCTATTTACCGTTAGAACACGTAATACGCGGCTCTACCTCGACGAGGAAACCCTTCTTGATACCAGCTTTCTTAACCGTCTTCGCTACATAATTGTGCCTATCTCTTCGGCTAAAGTGAGTCACTTGACACCCCTGCAGCACATGTGACAGAGACTCTGTTCTATCGCAGCCAGCCCTACAACGCCGTGACTCCTTCGGATTGTAAGCGCCGCCTCGCGTTGGAAGCATATTGCACCGCAGCTGAGCGGCGCGTACATAGTCCCTGCCAGACAAGTATTTGGGTGGATTTAATATCTAGCGAGATCACATCGCGTTATATCCGGCGTGGTAAAGACCATTACCGGAAAAACCCCTTTCCAACTCAAACTTCTGGCAGGCTGCAGCTTCGGCCCTGGTGGTGGAACGGCCGGCTACTTTCCTCAGGCGACGTTGTACGGCCTGGTCCTGATTCTTATTCAATACAGCAATAGTTAATGCATCGCCAGAACGAGCCAGCTTTGTAATCTGACCTAGTAAAACTAGTAGAATTTGTGTTGCAAGACAGATCAACCCTAGACCGCCGTCCCGCATCTTCACATGGAAAACAGCGTTAGGCGTCTGCAATGGAAGATGTAATGTGCGATTTACAGCTTTTCTGAACAATACATCACATTGCTGCATAGTGACAGCTCTTATGCCAGGATACTGTAAATCTGACAGAGCTCTGGGCATTATATACTGCAGCAACAAATTCACTCGCTGACTGGGCTTCAGCGTGATCGGTTTCACTCCAGCAAAATCAAATTGCTGGCCAAGGTACCTAAATTGGTCACCAACTCCGACAACTTTCAGAGGTTGCCTCCCTGCGAAGACAACTGGCTCTGTTAATGTATACAATTATTTCTTGCCGGGAACCCGGCTGGAAACAAGTGCCGTACACTTCCCAGAATTGATCTGTAGCCCACGTTTGTTCAAAAAGCAGCACACCTCATCTAAGTTGTGCTGAACGTGGAGATCATCCGGACCGACGATTAATAAGTCGTCCGCATAAGCCATGCAGGCGACTTTCTCCTCACCAACTGCCAAGCCATATTTATGATCGACATCAGTCAAAAGTTCGTCCATCATCAGATTGAACAGAACCGGCGAAAGGGGGTCTCCCTGCTTAACTCCCTTACGCATTGCTATAGGTCCCGTAAGGCCTCTGCCGCACTTGATAGTAGTGCGACAGTCCCGATACTGGTGTTCGATCAGGTCGATCGTCTTGCTATGTACACCTGCTCTTTTAAGCGCTCGGGGAATCGACTCATGACTCACTGAGTCAAATGCCTTCCTCAAGTCGACTGTTAAAATTGCATAGGTGGCATTGCGCTCTCTATGACTTTTAATCAAATCTTGCAGAATCAGAGAGTTGGACAAGCATCCATAAATCTTACGAAAGCCTTTATGCGTACAGTAGATTGCGATTTTGTATAAGCGCCTAGCAAGATTATTGTTGAACGTTCTGAGTAGAATGGAGGTGATCGTTATAGGTCGCCAGTTATTTATGTTTGCCGCATCACCACCCTTGGGTATAAGGGTGGTCCGACACTCTTTCAAAGACGGGGGAACGAACGACTTGTAGAGGATAGAGTTAAAAAGCACTGTAAGCGCCTTTATATCCATCCTCTTAACATCGTTCACTTTCACCCCGTCGGGCCCGGCTGCAGAGGCCTTTAGCGACCTGACTACCTCCTCTACTTCGGTCTCTAAAATGGGCCGTTATGAATTATTCGGCCCATAATCTACTGCCAAAACCGGTTCGCGGTCCGGTGGCGACTCTTGGGCAAAGATTTCATTGTAGGCGGCTTGCATCGCCTTGTACTCGGCCGTGCAAGCCTGGCTCTTTTTGCCTCTTGGATTCTGAGGAGGCGCACCCCTGGGCTGGGCGACCGGAGCAGCAGAGTCGACGTTATTACAGGCGCGTGTGCTTTGTGTCTGGGCCTTACTTCGGTTGGGTTGGTTTCGTGATTTGGTCCCCGTATTCCCCCCGGCGTTAGAAGCTAGCATGCCGATAAGTTGAGACATGGCTTGGTGTACGCAACCACTGAGAACGCTGTGGATGCACGCCACATACTCCCCATAATTTTCGGTTTCAGAAAGCTGAACCAGAAACTCCCGTACGGGATCTGGTTCACTAGTGCCATCACGTCCTACGGGTGTGAACGGTGATCCCTCAGGGTTGCCAGCCACCGAGCCTATGTCCCGTAGACCTTCAGATCCGAAGTCAGAATAACTAACAGAGGACCCGATACTCATAACGGGCCAATCTGAGTCTGATTTCGGGCTAGCTTCGACGTTGTTACGCACGCCATGCGACTGAAGGGCCATTCGACCAATCGGACTTGACGGGGGGGTTTCGTAGCCCTCTTCATCGCTAGTGCTTGCGCTGTCGCAATTAGAGGGCTCCTCGGAAACTTCCTCACTTTACCCCTCCAACCTGCGTTGCTCTTTGGCAACTAACAACTTGTATTGCATGTTTTTGCGCCTGCTTTTAATCGACTCCACTGACCTGGAGCAATGGAGAGCCAAGTAGTTATTAATCTGAGAGGTCGTGCCGGAGAATGCTGCTTCAAGCTACGCCATATTCAGCACCTCCAGCTCCGACCATACCCGCCACGCACGTTTTGGCCTTGCCTCATCTGCACTACTGGCTTCTTTCTCCATTTCAGAGTTATAACTCACTTAGTGCGCCTGCCTCCGGTGTTGATTCAGGCTCTGTACACTGCGGTACGTTACTCCACAATCCAGACATTGGGGGAAATAATCACCACCCCTGCACGTTCTTTTATTGTGTCTACGGAGGCCAGCCTCATCTTTGAGTGTGGCTCCGCATTCACTTTGGCCTCCCATTGTCTGATGTCTCTCTAAATACACTTAGTGTGCCCAGCAGCGAATAAAGCGTTAGGGTATCTCGTGACTAGGGCCGCTAGTATGCCCTCTTAAAGAAAAATGTCCAAACTCAACAGGTGTGAAACTAGTGGGCTAGAGGAAATTTCTCTCCGCCTTAGATAAACTCTGGTTCAGAATCTAGATTCACAGGTTACTTTGCTTATAAGTGGCGACCGTAACGAGTGGTCCCGTACAAATCGTTTCAAAATGTTTTTATAAAAAGTATCGATCGCGGGCCCGAAAGCTTCGCGTCGTTAAAACATGTAATAACAAAAAGCCTCGTGAACTGATTGTTTCTGCCGGTATGCCTCCGGTTTTCACAATCAGGTCGAACTATACAGTGGTACGTAGCCGTCAAAGGAACTTATAACTTTTAAGCGGTCCCTTGCAATCGGGTTACCTAGTATGCCTTTGTTCGTGGACGAATTGAACCTCGGGGAGGTGGTTCGTCTGTATAGTAGAGGTGCTTTCGTACGTGTAGCGTCTCTATAGACATACTTTTGGATACCAATATAATTGTCTCTTGTTCTACCAATACCCCTCTACTTGCGAAATAAAGTGTTTTTCGGGTTGGTATCAAATTTTATTTGTTATAAAATGTGAGATCGACGATATGCACATAACCACCCATTGGTTACGATATCGCCACTGCGCAAAGTTAAGACAGTCGTAGTTACTCCCGCCGTTTACCAGCGTTTTAATATATACACATATATAATATGTACGATTTATAAAAATAATATACATCTATATTTAGTCATTTTATTATGAATAAATCTATATATAATACCAAATAATAATTGTGTGAATGTGAAATACATAATATCGCAAACTCTTTCCACATACATATTTATACATATATAAATTGGGATATTGTAACACATTATTTTAATGTCTTTCACCTTTAACAACAGGTTGATATAAAAATCAACAAGTCTCGGATCCATCCAAAATGTGTGTAATTTATATAATATACATCCCATTTTTAATGTATGTGTTAAACGAAAGAAACGATTTCCCGAAAGCTGCCCGCCAAGTCATCGGAGGAACTTTGGCGGATCGCTAGCTGGCATCGTTTATGGTCAGAACTAGGGCGGTATCTGATCGCCTTCGAACCTCTGACTTTCGTTCTTGATTAATGAAAACATCTTTGGCAAATGCTTTCGCTTTAGTCCGTCTTGCGACGATCCAAGAATTTCACCTCTAATGTCGCAATACGAATGCCCCCATCTGTCCCTATTAATCATTACCTTGGGGTTCCGAAAACCAACAAAATAGAACCAAGGTCCTGTTTCATTATTCCATGCACTAATTATTCAGGCATTAGTTAGCCTGCTTTGAGCACTCTAATTTGTTCAAAGTAAACGTGCCGGCCCGCCTCGACACTCAGTTAAGAGCACCGCGACAGGATTTATAAGTCGGATGTGTAAATGACCGAAATCACTTACTGAACATCCACCGGCAGGACGTTCCGCAAACATGCCAGTTAGCACCGCGGGCGGTGAACCGACAGTGCGGAACACAAATTCAACTACGAGCTTTTTAACCGCAACAACTTTAATATACGCTATTGGAGCTGGAATTACTGCGGCTGCTGGCACCAGACTTGCCCTCCAATTGGTCCCCATTAAAGAATTTAAAGTGTACTCATTCCGATTACGGGGCCTCGGATGAGTCCCGTATCGTTATTTTTCGTCACTACCTCCCCGTGCCGGGAGTGGGTAATTTGCGCGCCTGCTGCCTTCCTTGGATGTGGTAGCCGTTTCTCAGGCTCCCTCTTCGGAATAGAACCCTGATTCCCCGTTACCCGTTACAACCATGGAAGGCGCAGATCCTACCATCGAAAGTTGATAAGGCAGACATTTGAAAGATGCGTCGCCGGTACAAGACCATGCGATCAGCATAAAGTTATTCAGATTCACCATATATTGAGCCTAGAACAATAACACCGAAATGATACTGACGCCGAATGGTTTTGATCTAATAAAAGCACTCCTTCCGTCTCTGGTCAGAGCTCTGTTTGCATGTATTAGCTCTAGAATTACCACAGTTATCCAAGTAATTGTGGTACGATTTAAGGAACCATAACTGATTTAATGAGCCTTTCGCGGTTTCACTTTAATATAGTTTGTACTTAGACATGCATGGCTTAATCTTTGAGACAAGCATATGACTACTGGCAGGATCAACCAGGGAACTGTATTTTATATAATACTAGCAGACCCGGCCACACGTTGTTGTGGCTAAGGTTTTTGTTATATTACATTGTAGTAAACTATTCAAGGGGAAGACGGAAACGTTAAAGCTGGTATAAAAATTAAACTTATAAATGAGGTAGGTAGGGCAGATAGTTTTAAATCTTTAACAATAATATTTATTATTTTGAATTACAAATACTTTTAATTTCAATTTAATTTAACAATAATCGGTGAACAATATTTTTGGTTAACTTGTTTTTAGCTAACACAAATAGATTTGACGGTTTTCCTACTCGTGAACATGCTACATATAGTTGCCCATGAGACACACAGTGTGATTTGATGCATAGCAAATACAATAATGTAACTATGTGATAATACTTACATGTAGTCTAACTAACACGTTGCCAGCTATGTTAACACCAGAAATTGAGAAAGTACGAACAATTGAATTTCACTGTATTTTTAACGACGTGTACTTTAGCCTCAGCAACACGTGGTGGTTATGCTATTATATTGTAGCTTACATGAACCGTAACATAGCGCCATCTATTGAATACAGATATCGCCATCTGTTAGAATCGTTTGGAGCTAACAGCTAATTGTAACTTTCAAATGATAGAAAATAATATTGCCAATATAAATTGAGATGTAAGCTATCCTATCTTTCAAGTTGGATCAAACTGCATATGGTGTGCAAATTTGATTAAAATCGGTTAAGTAGTTTAGGAATCCATCGCGGACAAACAACGTGGCACGTAATTTATATATATATATATATATATATATATATATATATATATATATATATATATATATATATATATAAGAATAAATATTATAAATTTAAAAACAGTTTCACACAAAAAGAAAATAAATTTTCTTTTTATAGAAAAACATATTAAAAAATATGTATAAAGTTTACTGTATACATATTAATATATTACATATATTATACATATAGACCC
Source organism: Harpalus rubripes (assembly GCA_963082715.1). Classification (NCBI taxonomy): domain Eukaryota; kingdom Metazoa; phylum Arthropoda; class Insecta; order Coleoptera; family Carabidae; genus Harpalus; species Harpalus rubripes. The sequence goes on from OY720463.1 coordinate 37,662,380, forward strand.
TTGTCCATACACAATTTCGGACAATATATAAAAAAATATATATTTATTAAGGGTCACACAGTCCCACATATATATTTTGCATAATATCACTTACTTAAAACTCTTCGCTAGATAAGTAGCGTCTTGTATTATTTAGTAGATACGTAATGTTTCTTGGTGTATAAAATAAATTTATAACACGAAATATATTCTTGCTCGGAATATTGTGAGTTGTTGTATAATACCTTTTATTATAAAAATAAAAAGGATTTTTGTTTTTATGGTGTCCGCATAAGAGCCTTACGCATAAAAGCGTTCACCCGCGGACATGCTGTAGACTACGCCAATATTTTCACATATATATTTATACAAATGTATAATAGAAAATATTGCCTCACTCAAGGTATATAAAAATATATACGTCGTTATTAAAATTTTTCTGATTTCAAGTGCAATAGAATATACGTGCATAGTCTGTGGACGTTATTTCTATTACACGCGGACATGCTGTAGACTACGCCAATATTTTCACATATATATTTATACAAATGTATAATAGAAAATATTGCCTCACTCAAGGTATATAAAAATATATACGTCGTTATTAAAATTTTTCTGATTTCAAGTGCAATAGAATATACGTGCATAGTCTGTGGACGTTATTTCTATTACACCACCCGCATAAGAGCCTGACGCATAAAAGCGTTCACCCGCGGACATGCTGTAGACTACGCCAATATTTTCACATATATATATATATATATATATATATATATATATATATATATATATATATATATATATACAGGGTCGTGGCGGTTAGGGGTAAACATAGGGATTTAACATGGGATTTTAGTTTTTTGCAATTTCCTGCTCGCCTGTTCATTTTACGGCAAAAACTTTCTGTTTAAAATTGTTCAGAATTAAAAACTGCATACAAAAATGTATTTACATTTATTATTATGTTTTTTGTTTCTTCACAATTTTAAAAAGAAATTTCAAAGTTTCTGTTAATTTGTAGCAATAGCCATGACTTATAACTTAAATGTTTATACATAATAATGTCATTCAATTTCTGTGAAATTTTCGAAATTTTCTCTAATAAAAAGTTAATTTAATAATGAATGTTTATTCGAATAAGGAACGAGTTTTCGTTATAAAAAAATATTATGGTGGAAATAGTTTAGAAGAATACGTGATTTGTTTTCCATAAAGTACGAAAATACACCAATTCCTATTGTAGCAACAATATCTAAACTTGTTAAAAAATTTGAGAACACAAAATAATAATAATAATGATAATAATAATAGAAGACGTCATAACGAAGTGACTGAAAAAATGGTATTGGTTATGATAAATCAAAATTCTACGTAGTTGATACATTTGGAATTGGTTTATTATTAAATGGTATACCTAAAAAAAATGCGTATTAAAATTAAAAGATGTTTGTTTTTATTTAATTTTTAAGTTAAATAATTTTTGACAACCAGAAAAAAATAAATTCCATGGCTATTGCTACAAAATAACAGAAATTTTGATTTTTTTTTAAATTGTGAAGAAACCAAAAACATAATAATAAATGTAAATACATTTATGTATGCAATTTTTAATTTTGAACAATTTTGTACTCTACAGTTTTTGCCGTATAATAAACAGGAGAGCAGGAAATTACAAAAAACTAAAATCCCATGTTAAATCCCTATGTTCACCCCTAATCACCACCACCCGGTATATATATATATATATATATATATATATATATATATATATATATATATATATATATATATACAATATATAATAGAAAATATTACCTCACTCAAGGTATATAAAAATATATACCTCAATATTAAAATTTTTGTAATTTAAAGTGCAATAGAATATACGTGCATAGTCTGTGGACGTTATTTCTACTACACCACCCGCATATGAGCCTTACGCATAAAAGCTTTCACCCGCGGATATGTTGTAGACAATGCCAATATTTTCACAAATATAATTATACAACATAATAGAAAATATTGCCTTACTCAAGGTATATAAAAATATATACCTCGATATTATAAGATACTTTTTAAAGTGCTATAGAATATACGTGAATTGCCTGTGAACGTTATTTCTACTACACTATCATATATCCGCATATGATCAGTACGCATAAAAGCGTTCACTCGCGGATATGCTGCCTACATATTAATATGTTACATTATATATATATATATATATATATATATATATATATATGTATATATATATGTATGTATATATATATATATATATATATATATATATATATATATATATATATATATATATATATATATATAGACCCTTGTCCATACACAATTTCGGACAATATATAAAAAATATATATTTATTAAGGGTCGCACAGTCCCACATATGTATTTTGCATAATATCACGTACTTAAAAACTCTTCGCTTAGATGCTGTAGACATAATGAAACTAAACACAAACACATACAAAGGTATAAAAATCCTCTTCTGTGGTGTGCTATAGTAACATTCGTGCGTTCAAAGTGGTTATGGCGTCCGCATATAAGCCTTACGCATAAAAGCGTTCACCCGCGGACGTGCTGTAGACAATGCTAATATTTTCACAAATATATTTATACAATATATAATAGAAAATATTGCCTTACTCAAGGTATATAAAAATATATACCTCGATATTATAAGATACTTTTTAAAGTGCTATAGAATATACGTGAATTGCCTGTGAACGTTATTTCTACTACACTGTCATATATCCGCATATGATCATTACGCATAAAAGCGTTCACTCGCAGATATGCTGTAGACAATGCCAATCTTTCCACAAATATATTTATACAATATATTAGCAAATACACTCAAAAATAGTGTTCTCTGTCAAATCCGTGTTTCCTGTTAGTTATCGGACGCCAGTCAGTTAGCCACATCGGCCGGATCACCACCCTTAGGTATTAAAGTGGTCCGGCAGGCTTTCAATTCGCGTGGTACGCATGACCCCAGGAGCATACCGTTGAACAAAATCGTCAACGCTTTAACATCCATGCTCCTGAGGTATTTAATTCTAATATTGTCTGGCCCTGCAGCTGATGGCTGCAGTGTCCGGATCACCTCGCCTATCTCCTCTTCGGTCATGGGGAGGTACGAAGTGTACTCCCCGTAATCAACTTGTACCACCGGTTTGCGGTCCGGTGGAGATGGTTTGCTAAAAATATCGGCATAAGCTGCTTCGACCTCGTCGGCAGTCGGGTGCACGTCCGGGGCGTTATGGTCTTCTTCGCCGAACAGGCTAGCGACTATCTTCTTCTTGTCCCTGTACAGATCTTGTATCTTGTTGTACTCCGCCACGCGTGCTTGCTTATGATTAGCATTTGGCGCTTGGGACGGCACATCCTTGGGCTTCTGGAACGAAGTAGAAACGGTTTTCGCCGGCTTGGGGCCAGCGCGGGAACTACTTGCAACTGTACTAGTTTTTGACGGGTGGACGGCCCCTGTGTTTCCTCCAGGCTTTGAGACCAGCGCACTGAGGACACGAGACAGTGTAGAGGGTACTGGATCATCAATAAAATTATGAATCCTTTCTACATAGCCCATGTATGACTCAGTGTTACTAAGTAACACAAGATACTCCCTGACGGGATCGTGTACTTGTGGTTCTTCACAGTCCATGGGTGTAGTCAGAGATTCTTGATGATTTTTCGCCTCTGACCCACTGTCCTATGAGCTCTCAATGTCTGGTGACTTACCGAGTGAGGTAGGGATGTACTCGCTACCTTCACTTGAGTCAGACATTAAGCTGGTCTCTTCAATATCACGTAAGCCTTTTCGTGGCCGGAGAGCGCGGTTACTCTCCGGGCTAGATGGGGGAGTTTCGAAGCCCTCCTCATCACTGCTACTGTGATGGGAGGATTATTCAGTCGTCTCTTCCACCCTGTCAAGCTTGCGTTCCTCAATGGAACGGATGTTCTTGTATTTTTCGTTCCTACGTTGACCCTTCACCGACTCAACCGTTCTATTCAGCTGGGAGGCCAGATATGCGTTAAGGTCGTCACCGGCATAACCTAGCTCAAGTTGAGCTAATCTGGTTAGCTCGATGACGGACCAGGCCCGCTTTGGTCTTCCCCGACTGGCCTCCGCCTCCATTTCGGCGTTGTAGGATGCTGGGTGTGCCTGTCTACGATGTTGACTGAGGCTTTGTACAGAAGGATACTCGACCTGACAGTCAGAACATTTCGGAAGACAGTCTCTACCCCGACAGTTTCGTAAAAGATGTTTCCTTAAGCCGGCTTTATTAATGAGCACGGCATCGCATTGCTCGCATGGAACGCATATTGCGTGACATCGACAGTGAGAAAGCTAGAGTTCCTGTCAGACTCCACAGCGTTCTGTGTGGCGTAACGGGACTGAAGGTATGCCTAAGAAGAGAAGAACAATGTCTCACCACAAATGGTGGAGCCAGTGGCAAGAAGTTATTCTCTCCGCCTTTCAGATAAACTTTGATACTGTATCTGGCTCCACAAGTTACTTCGCAACTAAAGTGGCGTCTCGTAGCCAGAGTGGCCGCGCAGAAATAAATAAAAGCAGACGTCGTAACGATACGGCGACGAACTAACACAGAATGCCTCGCGGTCGGAAGAGCTCGTTTATCTATGCTTCTAAACTTGCAAATCCGGTCAAGCTGTACGGTGGTGCTTAGCCGTCGAAGGAACTTATAACTTTATAACGGCCCCGTGCAATAGGGTACCTAGTAAGCCTTCGTTCGTGGACAAATGGACCTCGGGAAGGTGGTTCGCCCGTACAGCAGAGGTGCGTAGTTCGGCGTATGTTTTTCACTATTTAGCAACAGTGTTGGCCCAATACCCATAAAGTTGCTTTCAACTAAGTTTTCGAATGATAAAAAATTTTTGGTGCTTAAGATCTTGGTTTCAGATATTATAATACAAAAAACAATACAACAGCTGAAAAGCATACGTCAAATATTTTGCACGTAACCACCCATTGGTTACGATATCGCCACTGCGCAAACTCCCGTACGGGATCTCGTTCTGTGTTCTCATCATAGCCAAAGGGTGCGGACGGTGATCCCTTGGGGTTGTTAGACACCGACATATTGTCCCGTTGGCTTTCGGCTTCAATGGCGGGACAGTGAACGGAGGCGCCGATACTCATCATCGACACCATCCAAGCCCGCCATTACGCTGGGTTCAAGGTGGTACTGCACGCCCGTTGACGGCCGAAGGCTTAACTGATAGCCCTTCGGACTGGACGGGGGACTTGCGAACCCATCCTCATCATCGCTATTCTGATGGGTGGGTTCTCCAGCAGCTCGTGCATTTTTTCGCTCAAGGGCTAGTCGTTCTGACTCGACTAGCCTCTTGTAAGCAACATTTTTACGACGGGCTTTGATTGAGTCCACAGTGCGTAATTGTGCCTGAGAAGCCTACCTCTAGCCGAGCTAGCTGTAGGACTTCCAGTTCTGTCCACCGCCTTTTGCGGGCAACCGCCTCCATTTCGCTGTTGTAACTTACTGGATGCGCCAATCGCCGGTGTTGATTCAGGCTTTGTAGCGTCTGATACACGACCCCACAGACGGCACATTTGGGGAAGAAGTCACCACCCTTGCATGATTTAACCTTGTGGCGACGCAGATTGGCCTCAGAACTGAGAACCCTTCCGCAGTCGGTACATGGTACCCCCATTTTGCTTCAACCTCTCACAAGTAAAACTAGAAACCCTAGTAGCGTACACAGGCGTTCGGGTACGATATGACTATGGCAGGTCTTATGCCAGCTTCAAACCAAAAGGATCGGTAGGCCGTGCTTTCGCAGTCTCTGTGCGTACTGAACACCGAGATCAAGCCAGCATTTGCCCTTTTGCTCTACGCGAGGTTTCTGTCCTCGCTGAGCTGGCCTTAGGACACCTGCGTTATTCTTTGACAGATGTACCGCCCCAGTCAAACTCCCCGCCTGGCAGGGTCCTCGAATCGGATCACACCGGGGTATAAAATGACAAATTCACAACCAACACACCGGTGGAACAAAATACCAAAAAACACCGGAATGTTAATGATATATGCCCACACCTAAATGTAATGATTAGTAAACTTAAGTTTAAATGTCACCCACAGATGTTTTAATCAAGAACAACGTAAACATTAGATGCCGAAGCAAACTAAAGTACGAGGTTCCGCTTTACCGAGTAAGTAAAGAAACGATGAAAGTAGTGGTATTTCACCGGCGATATGCCGATACATATCTCCCACTTATGCTACACCTCTCATGTCTCCTTACAGTGCCAGACTAGAGTCAAGCTCAACAAGGTCTTCTTTCCCCGCTAATTTTTCCAAGCCCGTTCCCTTGGCAGTGGTTTCGCTAGATAGTAGATAGGGACAAAAAAGGAGAGGAGTATGGGCCTACGCCTATGCTCCTTGAATTAGATACATTTTTGGAGGCATTTTGACCCTCCTAGGCCTTAACTACACAATGGGCTTCTCAGCATCGCCGAAGCGAAGTTCCCGTCCCTAGCCACGAGAAGGCGAGCCCCTACTAACTAGTTCCAGTGCCTTGTTTACAATATATTACTACATACTAACTTATAATTAATTCACAACTACTAAGTAATTATAATACTTAAATTATATTCAGCCATGACGTAGTGATTGTGCCTTTCTCTCGCATGTTGTCTCTTATTATCTCTTATTATTCACATACATATATATATATACATTGCGTCACTATTATGACATGTCCTCTTGCTATTTTGCTCTAGGTTTAATGTATTCTTTAGAGTTAATACGTGCCTATATACATCGTGTCACTATTATGACGAGTCATCTTATTAACTTGCTCTAGGTTTGGTGAAAATCTCTAGAGTTAATACGTCATCCATCTGAACTAAAAGTGCAGGTGGATCAACTGGCCAGTTTGAAAGCATTCCTTGTACCAGCGTTCTCTTATCGACAAAGTCAGGGCATGTGTAGATCCTGTGAATCGGATCGTCGACCTGGTTGCATGTAGGGCAATTCGGATCATTCCTCTTACCTATTCGGAAGAGGTGGCAAGCAAATTCGCCATGCCCGGTTAGGATCTGCGAAAGACCCGCCGAGCACGGGCGGAAAGTGCGTTGGTCACTTACTTCAGGTAGGAATTTGTATGTTACGGAGCCTTTCTCAGTTTCATACCATGACTCCTGCCATCTGCCAACGAGAATTCGCCTCACCTCGCTCAGGCAGTCACTTCTGGATAGATTGTAATCTTCTACGCTAATCCCATTGCCATAAAGACTGGTTGACTCGCCAGATTTTAGTTTGGCTCTTACAACCTTCTCATCTATTACTAGATTCAATGGTGGAAGTGCAGCCAACACGCAGCCGGCCTCGTTTGAGACCGACATGTATGCAGCTGTGATCACTTTGCCACAGAAGCCTGTAAGGCTTGTCAACTTCCTCTTATTTCTGGCTTGGTTAGCTCTATGCCCCCATATGGTGCATCCATAAGTGACTATGGGCACTACTGCCCCCTGATGAATAGTAACCATACCTTCGGGTGGACGTCCCCATCCTAGTTTCATGTATCGCCTTAATGTTACAAATATGGTCCTGGCACGATCAACTACATAGTCGATGTGCTCAGTGAATAAAAGCTTATCATCTATTATAATACCAAGGTACTTGTATGAGCTTGTGCGTCTGACATTACAACCATTGAGTTTGACCGTGGGGTCTCTGCTCAATTTGCCCTTCAAGAGCATATACTTGCTCTTTCTCATAGAGAAAGCCAACTTATTTGTCTCTACCCAGCCTTCAACTCTACCTAGAGCTTCCCTTGCGGTCTACTCCAGGACGTTCCGGCTTTTACCACTAACAAGTACCAATAGATCATCTGCATAAGCGATTACTTTAGTGCGTTCAACTGATACATTCTCCAGGAGGGTGTCCACCACTATATTCCATAATAGGGGCCCCAGGACTGATCCTTGCGGGCACCCTTTTGTAAGGTCCTTACTGACGGAGATATCTCCGACAGTGTATACTGCGTTCCTGTCCTGCAGGTAACTATAAAGTACCTGCAGGACGCGGTTGTTAATGTTGATGTCTTTGAGCCTCTGGATGACACAAGGCCACCACAGGTTATCAAATGCACCAGATATATCCAGGAAAATGCCTGTAACATATTAGTCTTCTGAATTTTTGATCCAGCTGATCATTTCGCTCATAGCCTGTGTAGTAGACTTTCCTTTCACAAATCCAAACTGGTTTTCATTGTGAAAGTCTGGTCTGTCTCTGTGCAACAAGTGCACTATCAACCTTTCAAACAGTTTTCTAAACTCAGATAGGAGAGATATGGGTCTGTAAGAATTTGGATCAGCTAAGTCCTTATTGACACCCTTCGGTATTATTTTCAGATTGCCTATCTTCCAGGCTTTGGGAAAATACCCTATTCCCAGACAATCTTCAAATAACCTACGCAAGAAGTGTGCGAGGACATCTGCTTAGTTCTTAATGAAAGCCCCGGGGATATTATCAAGACCCGGAGCTTTCTTGTTACCAATACGGCTAATAAGTTCTATGATCAGCTCATCCGTCAATTCTGGAAGCTTTGTCTTATCTGTGGTTGGATTGATATTCATGTTTCTAATGTTCGTATGCTCGGGGGTGTCAGTATCTACCGAATCGTTAGGCATCAGAGTGTTTAACAATACCCTGAGTGACGACTCAGTGTCACTTGTGTAACGACCATTATCTAGGTGTAATGTACTTAGTGGCTGCGTTTTCCTACTCTTGGAACAAGCAAGCTTGTAGGTAACGCCCCACGGGTCATCGTTCAGATCCTGTTCAACGAATCGTTTCCAGGATGCATCACGCGCCTTTTGTACCTCTTTCTTGTACACAGCAAGGGCTGCGCTATAATTTCGGCCATGTACCTGTCTGTCAGCTTGATCCGGAGCACGCTGCGCCAAGCGCTTTAGCTTCTAAACTTTGCGTCTGTGTCTTTCGAGATTCTCATTCCACCAATCCTCCCTGCCTTCATAGAGTCTACGTTTCGGTACAAAGCTATCCAGGATAGCTTGGATGCCTTCGGTTAAAACATCTACTTTGTAGTCTATGCATTCTCTGGTTGGTTCCCAGGGCAGGGAATCAATGTGGTTGATAAGGTCTCTCAGACTATGCCTTATAGCTTCCCAGTTACCATGCTTGAGTATATAACCAGAGGTTCTGCTCTGTGTCTTCATATCGATAAGATATCAAACAGAATAGGTCGATGGTTGCTCGTTATTACGCCAACTTTCACCACCCACTTACCTACATTAGGTAGTGCGTTTTTACTGGTGATTGTAACATCAATGTTACTCTCACTGTTTGGTCCACTAAAGGTTTTCGGTTGTCCAGCTTCGTTATTGCAATACAAGTCTTTCCCAACTAAAAACTCCAACAGCCTGCGACCTCTGTCATCGTTGGTGCCTGAAAACCAGACATCCGACTTAGCATTTGCGTCGCAGCACAACAACTGTTGTATTCTATGAATTTCATCGACGGCTCTCGAGAAGAAGTCAAGGTCCGTATCCATATTATTCCTTGGCGCAAAATATATGGATCCCACCACGACCGCAGTTTGCCCACTTGTTATCTCACAAATTACTTGGAACTCGTTGGTAAACTGAACCATCTTAAGAGCTTTCAGATTAGGATTGAGAATACAGATAGCCGCAAAGAATCTCTTGTCGCTTACTGATAATACCTGTGCGTCGGAGACACCAGGTATAACGTAAGTATTAGATTGCTTATTTAGGTAGTTATATGGCTCTTGGAGAGCCAAAATATCCATCTTTTCTCTTCTCGCTAAACTTATGCACTCTTGAGTAGCTAGTCTTCAGTTTTGCAAGTTTGCTTGAATAACTTTCATTGCTTTAAGCACCATAATTGATGTTTCTAACAAAAGCGTCCAATTTGCGTGTGTAATGTGGGCATTTCTGGTCTCGTGCTGGGTGCGCTACATCTTTCATGTTGTCCCTTTTGCAGTTAATGCACATAGGTGCCTCTGCTTTTTTGGTGCAGTCCTTGTATGCATGGGCTCCACCGCAGTGACCGCACGACTTGCCTCTTTTACAGTTCGCCGATGTGTGTCCGAACACTTGACACTTAAAACATCTGCGCATGGAGACATGATCTACCACTTTGCAGTATGCCCAACCACCAACGTGTAACTGTGTTTTGGCTAAAGCTGTGCGGGTTTGCGGCGTCACCTCTAATATAGCATGGTACCACTTTCCACCTCTAGGGCACATTTTTCCAATCATCTTTACATCTGTTTGTTTTGTGACCTCTGGGTTCTCACGAACAATATCCAGGACTAAGTCTTCGTCACTTGTCTCAGCAGGTACATATTTCACCAGTACCCTAGGGTTGAATTTCCCGGCCAACGTGGCCACCAGTCCGGCCTCTTTGAGATCCTTCGATCCAATGAGTTTTTCAACTTCCTTGGACGAGGACTCGATTATTACTCTTTTGTTGCCTAACTTAACAACTTTATCAGCTCGGTAGCCAATTTTGTGTGGCTTGATACTTTTTGTTAATTTGGCCTTAGTGTCTTCACTGGTTTTAATGGCCTCGTTGTCAGCATTGGGAGTGATTACTACCCTAAAGGTCTCTGGCTTATTATGTTGCTGCCTTATGGCCCTCGCAACACCGGGGGCACCAGATGCGGCAATCTGGCTGTAGCTAGCCTTAGTAGGTTCGCTTACTCTTTTGTTAGTTTCTTCCAGCTTGCTCATGATCTCATTGAGCTTCTGGTCCATTGGAACTACGGCTTAGATAGGGGCAAGCTCGCTTTTTAATGCTTCTATCACGTCTTCAATGTTCTCGCACTTGGCGATTCTATCCGTCTTAGTGTTTCCATTCTTACTCTCTTCAATACTTGATTTTAATTCAAGGTGTCAAGAATGATCGTTTCTTGTTGTGCTCGTGTAATGCCGAGCACAGACACCAGGGTCTGGTTGTTGTTGCACCACGTACCCCTTGCACCGACGATAAATGGCGCCACTAAAATGCTCTTGTCGGCACCATATTTCGCCCTGATAGCATTGATGAAATTTTGCTCTGAATAGTAATTGAGCTTGCGGTTGTAGGACGAGGTTAGGGGACTAGCTTCTTCCCACGCTACAGCAATATCGCTGATTACGACCTCATTGGCTTTAGTGAATATGAGGTCGGGTACTTTCCATTTGCCATCGGTGCAGGTAATACGCGGCTCAACTTCAACCGTATAACCCTTCTTGACACCAGCTCTTTTCACCGTTTTAGCAACAAAATTGTGCCTATCAATATGGCTAAAGTGAGTCACTTCGCACCCCTGCAGCACATGCGAGAAACTCTCCGTTCTGTCACAGCCAGCTCTGCAACGTCGTGACTCCTTCGGATTGTACGCCCCGCCCCGCTTTGGAAGCATATTGCCCCGCAGCTGAGCGGCACGCACATAGTCCCTACCAGACCAGTACGAAGGTGGATTAAGTATCCAGCGGCTACACACCGCGTTATTACCGGCGTGGTATAACCCATTACCGGAATAACCTTTCTCCAGCTCATGTCTCTGGTAGGTAGTAGCTTCGGCCCTGGAGGTGCAATGACCGGCTACTTTCCTCAGGCGGCGCTGCACAGCCTGGCCCTGCTTTGTGGCCAGTGCAGCCATGGATAGCTTATCTTCGGAAGCGGCCAGCCTGTCTATCCGCCCTAGTAAAACTAAGGGGATGCGTTTAGCAAGACTAATCAGTGGCAGCTGAAATGCCAGGATGAAAATCCGCAAGAGCTCTCGGCATAATATACTGCAGTATCAACTGCATTCGCTGGCTAGGCTTCAGTGGACATGATAGAAGCTTGTCTAGAGTACGCTCAAGCTTAGTCGTCGTGACTGGTTTTACCCCAGAAAAACCGAACTGTTTGCCGAGATACTTAAACTGGTCAGTGACGGTAATGACCTTTAGAAAATTTCCATTTACATGGATAGTCGGTTAAGTAACAGTGAACAGTTTCTTTTTCTGGGGGACCAGTTTGGTAAGTAGTGCCGTGCACTTACCGGGATTGATCTCGAGTCCACGTTTTGATAAAAAGCAGCACACCTGGTCTAGGGTGTGCTGAACGTGGCGATCATCCGGACCGACGATCAACAGGTCGTCTGCATAAGCCATGCAGGCGACCTTCTCATTTCCCACCTCCAATCCATACTTTTGGTCAATCCCCGAAAATAGTTCGTCCATGATCAAATTGAAGAGCATCGGCGAGAGAGGGTCTCCCTGCTTAACACCTCTGTTCATCGCGATTTCTTTCGTAAGATGTTCGATCAGTGAAATCGTCTTACCGTGGACACCCACACGGTTCAGCGCCCTCGGAATAGACTTATGACTCACAGAGTCAAAAGCCTTCTTCAGGTCGATCGTTAAAATCGCATAGGGACGTTTAGAGTCTCTATGGCTTTTAATTAGATCTTGCAAGATCAATCTTACGAAAGCCCTTCTGCGAACAGTGTATCGTGATGCTGCCAAGGCGCTTTGCCAAAATTTTATTTAACATCATAAGGATGAGTGAGGTGATAGTGATTGCTTTCCAATTATGAACATTGCTAAGGTCGACCCCTTTCGGGATAAGCGACGTGCGACAAGATTTAAGTGACGGCGGAATGAACGACGAGAATAGGATGCCGTTGAAGAGCACAGTGAGTGCTTTCACGTCCATCTTCTTAACGTCGCCCACCCGTATACCGTCTGGCCCGGCTGCGGTGGCCTTTAGAGACCTAATCACTTCAGATATTTCAGCCTCAAGAATGGGTCGGTAGGTGTTGTCGGCCCCATAATCTATACGCTCCACCGGATCGCGGTTTGGTGGAGATTCTTTCACAAATATTTTGGTGTAGGCGGACTCAACAGCATTACTTGTTGGGATGATGCCAGAAGTGCTAAGATCACCCTTGTCGAAGAGACTTGCGACTAATCTTCGCCTGTCCTTATTGTAGAGGTCTTGTATTTTCTTGTCGTCAGACCAGGTAATGCGTGGCTCCGCCTCCACGTTGTGCTCCTTCTTGACACCTGCCCTCTTGATCGTCTTCGCAACATAGTTGTGCCTTTCAATGCAGCTGTAGTGGGTCACATCGCATCCCTGCAGCACATGCGAAAGACTCTCGGTGCGATCGCAGCCAGCTCTGCAACGCCGTGACTCCTTTGGATTATACGCACCGCCTCGCATCGGAAGCATATTGCCTCACAGCTGAGCGGCGCGCACATAGTCCCTAACAGACCAATAGGAAGGTGGATTAAGTATCCAGCGGGAACAAACTGCGTTATTTCCGGCGTGATATAAACCATTACCGGAATAACCCTTCTCGAGCTCAACTTTCTGGTAGGTTGTAGCTTTGGTCAAGGAGGTGCAAAGACCGGCTACTTTCCTCAGGCGACGTTGCAGAACTTGGCCCTGATTTGTTTCCAGGGCAGCCATGATCCGTGCATCTCCACTGGTGTCTAGCTTGGAGATCCGCCCAAGTAAAAAGAGGGGGATTTAAATCGCTAGACAGATCATCCCGAGACCTCCGTCCTGTCGCTTCGCGTGGAAGTACGCGTTAGGAGTCTGCATGGGAAGATGCAATGAGCACTTAGCACACTTCCTGAATAGCACGTCACATGACTGCAATGTGGCAGATGTTATGCCAGGAAATTGCAAATTAGCCAGAGCCCTTGGCATAATATGCTGCAGTAACAACTGCATACGCTGGCTAGGTTTCAGTGGGTAAGTGAACAACTTGTCTAATGCTCGCTCAAGTTTGTCGCCCGTGACAGGCTTAACCCCAGCAAAATCGAAATGTTGCCCTAGATATTTGAATTGGTTGCCAACGCTGACCACTTTTAATGCCTGTCCGTTAGCACGGACAGTGGGCTCGGTAACGGTATACAATTTCTTTTTGCTGGGGACCCGGCGGGTAATGAGTGCCGTGCACTTCCCGGGATTGATTTCCAGATCACGTCTCCCCAGAAACTCACACACCAGATCTAGGGTGTGCTGGACGTGGCGATCGTCCGGACCGACGACTAACAAGTCGTCTGCATAAGCCATGCAGGCGACTTTCTCCTTACCCAGTTCTAATCCGTACTTGTGATCGATCTCGGCAAGCAGCTCGTCCATCACAAGGTTAAACACAATAGGTGAGAGCCCCTTGTTTAACTCCCCGGCGCATTGGGATGGTTCCAGTAAGGCCCCTGCCACACTGTACAGTAGTGTGGCAGTCCCGGTACTGATGTTCTACCAGCCTAATAGTTTTGTCGTGAACTCCAACCCGTCGCAACGCTCGAGGAATGGACTCATGACTCACGGAGTCAAAAGCCTTCCTCAAGTCGAGCGTTAAAATCGCATAGGGAGCTGCTCGATCCCTATGCGTTTTAATCATCTCTTGTACTAGAAACGTGTTGGCAAGACAACCATCAATCTTACGGAACCCCCGTTGCATACAATGGATCTCGATGTCGCCCAGACGCCTAGCCAGGATCTTATTAAAAATTCGCATTATCATAGAGGAGATTGTAATTGGCCGCCAGTTGTTGATGTTAGAAGGATCGCCCCCTTTCGGGATAAGCGTAGTCCGACAAAGCTTTAATTCCGGAGGGACGAAGGAAGAATAAAGGATGCCGTTGAAGAGCACTACTAGTGCCTTCACGTCCATCTTCCTTACATCCTTCGCCCTAACTCCGTCTGGCCCGGCTGCAGTGGCCTTTAGCGTACCAATTATTTTTTCAATCTCCTCATGCGTGCTTGGCCGATAAGAAGAATCGGGCCCATAATCAACGGGAAGCACCGGTTCGCGGTCCGGTGGAGACTTTTGTCCAAAGATCCCAGTATAGGCGCGTTTAACGACATCGATCTCCGGATAAACTATGGGCGAGTTAAGATCGCTCTCGTCAAAAAGGCTGGCAACTATTCTCCGCTTGTGCCTCCTGTAAAGATCCTGCATCTTCTTATACTCAGCCGAGCGAGCCTGGCCCTTGCGGCCGTTTTGCTTACGGGGTGGCGCATCCTGGGGCATTGCATGACTTAGTGGACGCAACTGCTTCGTCGCGTCGCGGCCCGTCGTTATTTATTTCTTCTTTTGGTCTTATGTTGGAGCGTTTATGCTTTGCAGTTGCTGCTGTATTTCCCCGCGTGCATTTGAACCCAGCATGCCGATAAGCGCGGACAGGGCGTCGGGTACACAATCACCAAGAATTTAGTGGATGCACGCCGCATATGTTCCGTAGTCTTTGGCGTCTGCTAGTAGAACGAGAAACTCCCGTACGGGATCTCGTTCAATGTTCTCATCATTGCCAACGGGTGCGGACGGTGAATTTCATCGACGGCCCTCGAGGAGAACTCAAGGTCCGTATCCATATTATTCCTTGGCGCAAAATATATGGATCCCACCACGACCGCAGTTTGCCCGCTTGTTATCTCACAAATTATTTGAAACTCGTTGGTAAACTGAACCATCTTAAGAGCTTTCAGATTAGGATTGAGAATGCAGATAGCCGCAAAGAATCTCTTGTCGCTTACTGATAATACCTGTGCGTCGGAGACACCAGGTATAACGTAAGTATTAGATTGCTTATTTAGGTAGTTATATGGCTCTTGGAGAGCCAAAATATCTATCTTTTCTCTTCTCGCTAAACTTATGCACTCTTGAGTAGCTAGTCTTGAGTTTTGCAAGTTTGCTTGAATAACTTTCATAGCTTTAAGCACCATAATTGATGTTTTTAACAAAAGCGTCCAATTTGCGTATGTAATGTGGGCATTTCTGGTCTCGTGCTGGGTGCGCTACATCTTTCATGTTGTCCCTTTTGCAGTTAATGCACATAGGTGCCTCTGCTGTTTTGGTGCAGTCCTTGTATGCATGGGCTCCACCGCAGTGTCCGCACGACTCGCCTCTTTTACAGTTCGCCGATGTGTGTCCGAACCCTTGACACTTAAAACATCTGCGCATGGAGACATGATCTTCCACTTTGCAGTATGCCCAACCACCAACGTGTAACTGTGTTTTGGCTAAAGCTGTGCGGGTTTGCGGCGTCACCTCTAATATAGCATGGTACCACTTTCCACCTCTAGGGCCCATTTTACCAATCATCTTTACATCAGCTCGGAAGCTAATTTTGTGTGGCTTGGCCTTAGTGTCTTCACTGGTTTTAATGGCCTTGTTGTCAGCGTTGGGAGTGATTACTACCCTGAAGGTCTCTGGCTTATTATGTTGCTGCCTTATGGCCCTCGCAACCCCGGGGGCACCAGATGCGGCAATCTGGCTGTAGCTAGCCTTAGTAGGTTCGCTTACTCTTTTGTTGGTCTCTTCCAGCTTGCTCATGATCTCATTGTGCTTCTGGTCCATTGGAACTACGGCTTGGATAGGGGCAAGCTCGCTTTTAATGCCTCTATCACGTTTTCAATTTTCTCGCACTTAGCGATTCTGTCCGTCTTAGTGTTTCCATTCTTGCTCTTATCAATATTTGATTTTAAGTCGGCAACAAGTTGCCCCAAGGATTTGACATGTTTTTGGATGGCCTTGCAAGCCTCCGTGGCAGACTTGGATGGGGCCATCCTGCTTTATAGCTTTCAATATTTAAAAAGACTGATTTTTTGTGGCCTGCGCTATACCAAAGCCTTTTCCCACACAGGCTTCCTCCGGGCTGCGCGCGGATTCGGCCTGCGGTATGAGAGCACTGGGCGTACTTAGCCGTAAGAAGGAAACTTACGCGTCGTAGGTTTACCAGCAGCTCGGCTCACCTTGCCGCCTTCTATTCGTTTCCAAAGTCACTGCGGGGAAGTGTTTCCCCAGTGAAATAAATGTTCGATTGATGCTAACCAATACACTTACTCTAAATTTCGCTCTGTACGTAAATTTATGTCTCAAGTGTGAACTCTGCACAATGCGATACCCGTTGACCTCATTGGTTACGATATCGCCACTGCGCAAAGTTAGTAGATAGGGACAAAAAGGAGAGGAGTATGGGCCTACACCCATGCTCCTTTAATCTCTTTAATGTTCAAATAGATACAATTTTGGAGGTATTTTGACCCTCCTAGACCTTAACTACACAATGGGCTTCTCAGCATCGCCGAAGCAAAGTTCCCGTCCCTAGCCACGAGGAGGCGAGCATCTACTAACTAGTTCCAGTGCCTTGTTTACAATATTAACTACATACTAACTTATAATTAATTCACTACTACTATGTAATTATAAAACATAAATTATATTATGCCATGACGTAGTGATTGTGCCTTTCACTCGCATGTTGTCTCTTATTATTTACATACACGTATTTACATTTTGCGTCACTATTATGACTTGTCCTCTTTCTACCTTCCTCTAGTTTTGGTGGTAATCTCTAGAGTTATTGTTCTTATGTACATCGCGTCACTATTATGACGAATCTTCTTACTACCTTGCTCTAGGTTTGGTGAAAATCTCTAGAGTTAAAACGTCTTCCAGCTGAACTAAAAGTTCAGGTGGATCAACTGGCCAGTTTGTAAGCAGTCCTTGAACCAGCGTTCTGTCATCGACGAAGTCAGGACACGTGTAGATCCTGTGGATTGGATCGTCCACCTTATTGCACGTAGGGCAATTCGGGTCATTCCTCTTACCAATCCTGAGAAACACACGATAAACCAATTTTCAAACACTCAGAAAGCTACGTGCTCTACCGACGAGACTGAACAGACCGCAGCGCACACAGAGTTCGCAAAACACGTCCGCTCAGCTCGACTGCTACAACGTGAATTAGTTATATAGACAGAAGGGATCTCGTTAATCCATTCATACGCGTCACTAATTAGATGACGAGGCATTTGGCTAAAAGTAAATTGACATATAAAGACTGATATGACAACATTTAGGCTATACCGGCCGTCGGTTGGTAAAGAAAAGACATTATAATAAACATTTAAAAAGCCACTACAGCCTTATATCAAAGTAATGCGCATAGGCGTCCTCAAACACATTAAAAAATAATACGTACAAGTACGAGTTAATATGAAACATCAAACCGTAGAGGATGCCTGAGATGGTAAAAATGAAAAGTATAAACAATAAGTACCCCGTAGGGTACTTACAACTGAAATATAAAATATCGCGAGGATAAATAAGAAAAATACAAAATGAACTTTGCGATTTTTCAGAACCTCGTGAATCCAGATATGCGCACCACAATCTTGTGGATCGACGATTCGAAGAATGAAGGAAGGAATGAACTATTGCCGTATGCGGCCTGAATTCCTACATGTCCTACGATAAAAATCGGCGTGAATCGTCCATCCTCCCTTCAAGGTGTCAAGACTGATCGTTTCTTGTAGTGCTCGTGTGATGCCGAGCACAGACACCAGGGTCCGATTGTTGTTGCACCACGTACCCCTTGCACCGACGATAAATGGCGCCACTAAAATGCTCTTGTCGGCACCATATTTCGCCCTGATAGCATTGATGAAATTTTGCTCTGAATAGTAATTGAGTTTGCGGTTGTAGGACGAGGTTAGGGGGCTAGCCCCTTTCCACGCTACAGCAATATCGCTGGTCACGACCTCATTGGCTTTACTGAATATTAGGTCGGGTACTTTCCATTTGCCATCGATGCAGGTAATACGCGGCTCAACTTCAACCGTATAACCCTTCTTGACACCAGCTCTTTTCACCGTTTTAGCAACAATATTGTGCCTATCAATACGGCTAAAGTGAGTCACTTCGCACCCCTGCAGCACATGCGAGAGACTCTTCGTTCTGTCACAGCCAGCTCTGCAACGTCGTGACTCCTTCGGATTGTACGCCCCGCCCCGCTTTGGAAGCATATTGCCCCGCAGCTGAGCGGCACGCACATAGTCCCTACCAGACCAGTACGAAGGTGGATTAAGTATCCAGCGGCTACACACCGCGTTATTACCGGCGTGGTATAACCCATTACCGGAATAACCCTTCTCCAGCTCATGTCTCTGGTAGGTAGTAGCTTCGGCCCTGGAGGTGCAATGACCGGCTACTTTCCTCAGGCGGCGCTGCACAGCCTGGCCCTGCTTTGTGGCCAGTGCAGCCATGGATAGCTTATCTTTGGAAGCGGCCAGCCTGTCTATTCGCCCTAGTAAAACTAAGGGGATGTGTTTAGCAAGACTAATCAGCCCCAAACCTCCGTCCCGCCTCTTCGCATGGAAGTACGCGTTGGGAGTCTGCAATGGCAGATGTAATGTGCGCTTGACACACTTCCTACATAAAACATCGCACTACTGCAAAGTGGCAGCTGAAATGCCAGGATATTGAAAATCCGCAAGAGCTCTCGGCATAATATACTGCAGTATCAACTGCATTCGCTGGCTAGGCTTCAGTGGGCATGATAGAAGCTTGTCTAGAGCGCGCTCAAGCTTAGTCGTCGTGACTGGCTTCACCCCAGAAAAATCGAACTGCTTGCCGAGATACTTAAACTGGTCAGTGACGGTAATGACCTTCAGAAATTTTTCATTAATATGGATAGTCGGCTCAGTGACTGTGAACAGTTTCTTTTTCTGGGGGACCAGTTTGGTAAGTAGTGCCGTGCACTTACCGGGATTGA
Source organism: Harpalus rubripes (assembly GCA_963082715.1). Classification (NCBI taxonomy): domain Eukaryota; kingdom Metazoa; phylum Arthropoda; class Insecta; order Coleoptera; family Carabidae; genus Harpalus; species Harpalus rubripes. Next base: position 37,681,950 of record OY720463.1, read on the forward strand.
TCTCGAGTCCACGTTTTGATAAAAAGCAGCACACCTGGTCTAGGGTGTGCTGAACGTGGCGATCATCCGGACCGACGATCAACAGGTCGTCTGCATAAGCCATGCAGGCGACCTTCTCATTTCCCACCTCCAATCCATACTTTTGGTCAATTTCCGACAATAGTTCGTCCATGATCAAATTGAAGAGCATCGGCAAGAGAGGGTCTCCCTGCTTAACACCTCTGTTCATCGCGATTTCTTTCGTAAGATGTTCGATCAGTGAAATCGTCTTACCGTGGACACCCACACGGTTCAGCGCCCTCGGAATAGACTTATGACTCACAGAGTCAAAAGCCTTCTTCAGGTCGATCGTTAAAATCGCATAGGGACGTTTAGAGTCTCTATGGCTTTTAATTAGATCTTGCAATATCAATGTGTTTGCCAGGCAACCATCAATCTTACGAAAGCCCTTCTGCAAACAGTGTATCGTGATGCTGCCAAGGCGCTTTGCCAAAATTTTATTAAACATCCTAAGGATGAGTGAGGTGATAGTGATTGGTCTCCAATTGTGAACATTGTTAAGGTCGCCCCTTTTCGGGATAAGCGACGTGCGACAAGACTTAAGTGACGGCGGGATAAACGACGAAAATAGGATGCCGTTGAAGAGCACAGTAAGTGCCTCCACGTCCATCTTCTTAACGTCGCCCACCCGTATACCGTCTGGCCCGGCTGCGGTGGCCTTTAGAGACCTAATGACTACAGATATTTCAGCCTCAAGAATGGGTCGGTAGGTGTTGTCGGCCCCATAATCTATACGCTTTACCGGTTCGCGGTCCGGTGGAGATTCTTTTGCAAATATTTTGGTGTAGGCGGACTCAACAGCATCACTTGTTGGGAAGATGCCAGGGGTGCTAAGATCACCCTCGTCGAAGAGACTAGCGACTAATCCCCGCCTGTCCTTCTTGTAGAGGTCTTGTATCCTCTTGTACTCAGCCGTGCGAGCCCGGTATCTATCCGTTGGCTTCGGAGCGGCCGCACCCGGAGGCTTAGCGGAATTGTTGACAGTGTTGGCTGCCGTCGACTCTTTGGAAGCGGACTTTTTGGCGTTTATAGAGGAGCGGTTTTGCGACTGGGCCTTCGTGTTGCCCCCAGCGTTAGAGGTTAGCGTGCCGATAAGCTAAGACAATGCACTTTGCGCGCAACCACTGAGTATGGTCTGGATGCACGCCACATAGCCCCCGTATTGTTCAGCTTTAGATAATAGAGTCAAATAATCCCTCACAGGATCTGACTCTATCGCACCAGTTCTTCGGTGTGATGTACCATCACGGCCTACGGGTGTGGACGGTGATCCCTCAGGGTTGCCAAACACCGTGCCATTGTCCCGTGGGCCTTCAGTTTCAATGTCAGAGAAATGAACTGAGGAGTCGATACTCGTATCGGCTCCATCTGATTTGGACATCGAGCTAGCCTCTTTCGTGGATTTAACGCCTTTGCGTGCCTGAAGAGTCTGACGGCCAATCGGGCTTGTTGGGGGAATTTCGAAGCCCTCTTCATCACTGCTTTCGCAATGAGAGGACTTCTCGTCAGCCTCATCCCTCAACCGCTCATTGCCCTGACGTATAGAAGATACAAGGGACTTATAGTCCGCTCTCTTCCTCCGAGACTTAACAGCCTCCTCTGTCCGTTTTAGCTGAGAGGCTAAAAAGTTGTTTAGTGTTACGGTGGAGCCTGAGTATTTGGCTTCAAGTTGAGCCATCTGCCTATGCTCAAGCTCAGTCCACCGCCGCTTTGGTTTGGCTCTTTGAGCCGCTGCCTCCATCTCAGCGTTATATGATGCCGGGTGTGCCTGCCTCCTATGTTGATTAAGGCTTTGTACCGAGCGATACTTCTACCCACAGTCAGAACATTTGGGGAAGTAGTCGCCGTCTAAACAATTCAATTTTTTTGTCTGTGGAGGTTCCTCACGTTAGCGAGAGACGCCCCGCATTCACACAGTACGACCATTGTCGGTTATCTCCCACAGTTGTGGATTGGAAACCCTAGCTGCGCTATGCACTTGATTAGGTGTTTCCGTGACTTGGCAGATGATATGCTTTCACTAAGAAAAATATCCAATCTCTGATAGGGGTGAATCCAGCAGCTAGAGGAAAATTTCTCTCCGCCTTATATAAGCTTGGTACAAATATCTGGATTCACAAAGGTCCTTCGCTCATAAGTGGCCACGTAACCAAGTGGTCACAATACACAAAAACGCCAAATAAGAAAACTAAATATTGGTCGCGTCGCTACTACACGCCAATGAGAGCCTCACGATACTGATTAGTTCCCCCGGTATGCTTCCGGGTTCCCCAACCAGGTCGAGCTATACGGTGGTACTTAGCCGTCGAAGGAACTTATAACGTTATAACGGTCCCTTGCAATTGGGTTACCTTGTATGCCTACGTTCGTGGACGAATGGACCTCGAGGAGGTGGTTCGTCCGTATAGCAGAGGTGCCAGCAATGTATGCGTCTCTAAAAAGACGAACTTTTGAACGACCATATATATATATATATATATATATATATATATATATATATATATGTATATATATATATATATATATATATATATATATATATATATATATATATATATATATATATATATATATATAAAATATAATTGTCTCGATTTTATTAAGAACCAATACCCACTAGGTTTAATAAAACTTTTAAAAAACTTTAAATAGAAAAACCTAGCCTTAGCTAGGTATGGTCTTCAATATCTAGTTGAATAAAAATGATGATCTGTGCACATAACCACCCATTGGTTACGATAGTGCCGCTGCGCAAAGCGGAGTCATAGTTACTCCCGCCGTTTTATCGACCAGTATTAAAAAAAACTTTTATAATTTAGCAAAAGTAAATTATTTACCAAGTATAATTGTTAATTGACACCATATTTTCTCTTTTTGAGTAATATTATAATAACTACAAAATACAATATACACTTAATGTGTAAGTGGTATTTTGAGCAAGTATAAACGTTGTGACACAAGAGGATAATCAAAAAATCAAAAAATAAGCAAACTCCTCCTACCTGTAAGTGTACATTCATAAAATTTGCAGCGGCTAGCTGAAAAAGTAAAGCGGCGGCTGGGTCTAGGGTATGTAATTTATTTTGAGATACAAGTATTCGCGACAGTGAAATTTAATAAAAAGGGTTGCAACTTAATTTAGAAAAAGTACAAAACGAGCTAGTCCCGAAAAAAATTAGTGGGCGCCAGACTCTATAAAAGGAAAAGGAGTTAGAGTAGAGTCCACTCTAATAAAGTAAAGTAAAGTATAGTAAAAATATTTAATAAAAAAATAAAGTTTAGTAAAAAAATATTTAATAAAAAAAGTTACTCACGCTGGAGCTAGTACAAAAATAACTTAGACAAAGGAAGGACCGTACGGACTTTCCAGAGCCCGAATCTGGAAGGACGGGGGTCGGCGCTCTAGCTATCGGCCACCGGCAACGTCGGAAAAAAATAGCGGCTTATACCTGTTCGGGAAACGGGGGAAAAGTCTTCTAGTTGTATCGGGGGGCTGCTCGCAGGCTGGCGGAGAGTACAAACGGAGGGCTTGAGGACACTTTTCTTGTCCGGCTCTCGTAAAGAGTGCAAAACTTTATAAGTGTGACACAAGAGGATAATTAAAAAATCAAAAAATAAGCAAACTCCTCCTACCTGTAAGTGTACACTCATAAAATTTGCAGCGGCTAGCTGAAAAAGTAAAGCGGCGGCTGGGTCTAGGGTATGTAATTTATTTCGAGATACAGGTATTCGCGACAGTGAAATTTTATAAAAAAGGTTGCAACTTAATTTAGAAAAAGAACAAAACGAGCTAGTCTCGAAAAAAATTAGTGGGCGCCAGACTATAAAAGGAAAAGGAGTTAAAGTAGAGTCCACTCTAATAAAGTAAAGTAAAGTATAGTAAAAATATTTAATAAAAAAATAAAGTTTAGTAAAAAAATATTTAATAAAGAAAGTTACTCACGCTGGAGCTAGTACAAAAATAACTTAGACAAAGGAAGGACCGTACGGCCTTTCCAGAGCCCGAATCTGGAAGGACGGGGGTCGGTGCTCTAGCTATCGGCCACCGGCAACGTCGGAAAAAAATAGCGGCTTATACCTGCCCGGGAAACGGCGGAAAAAGTCTTCCAGTTGTATCGGGGGGCTGCTCGCAGGCTGGCGGAGAGTACAAACGGAGGGCTTGAGGACACTTTTCCTGTCCGGCCCTCGTAAAGATAGAGCCGTTCGAGTCACTCCAACTAGGCCTTAAAGCTGGCTAAGATGCAGCCCCGAATACACTGGGTTTCCTCAGGAGTTGTTGCAAGATATACCACGGCGCAGGTTTCTTGTGGTCCAACGGCGAAACTGCAGCCAGAGCTAACCTCGCCCAGCCACTTCCAAATTCAGGGCCCCAATAATGAACCATATGGATCCGGTACCCTAAAAAAACTCGCCAGTACCAAATCTCTTAGAGATTTACAAGGGGCCTGAAGGGCGATACACAATGCAATTAAAAAATAATTGGTGGTCCCTAAAGGTGCTCAAGACACGAGTTAGCAAAAAAAATGTTTATAAAACATTTACAAAAAATAGGTGCACCAAAAAAAGTTATATAAAACCAAAAAAAATTAGTGAAAGAGGAAGAACGGCCGTATGAAAAAAGAAGGAACAAAGTAGAGAGAGAAAGTGACTAAACGGTAGTCTAAGAGGCGCAGCAAATAACCCCGATAAAAAAAGAAAAAGCCAAATGGGCTTTTTTAAAAATTGCAACGGCTGGCTTTGACGTAGTGATCCAGTAGAAGTATGTTTGCCAGCGTGTCATCGACGTCTGTAAATCCTCGTTGCAAGGGGTGGAACTCGGTTGACTTGCTGAGTCGTTTTGCTAAGATCCTATGAAGGAGTCTTAGCAAGGACGTACTGATAGTAATCTCTCCAATTCCCCGGATCCGTTAGGTCGCCATCTTTAGGAAGGAGCACAGTCCGTGATTCTTTCCATGAGGTTGGTGTGTGGCGTCTGTATAATACTATGTTAAATAGTATCTTCAGTAGGACGATTGGGCAGTTCTTCGCCTGAGATATGGTTATCCCATTAGGAGCGGGAGATGACTGGCCCCATCCATTGATGGATGCCGCTATGTCACCCTCCGTGATAGGATAGTAGATCGTCTTAACTGGTTTAACATCAAACGGGTCCGGGTCGGCCGGGGAGTCGGCCTCGAAGATCCCCCGGTACAAAGACTCCACATCCTCCAGCCTCGGAGTAACAACGGCTGCGTTAAGAGGAGTGCCGGTTACGATTTTCTGTGCAAGGTCTGTACGGCTCTTGTTGTGTAGATCTTGGGCCTTTTATAGTCTGCTCTCCGCTTTTCTTTATGGTTGCGGGGCATCGGTGGTGTTACTTGACGCGGAGATACCTCCGTTTGTTGGAGGGAAACAGACTAAGGATCCATGCTTCCAACTGCGCGTCCAGCTCCTCATTTGTTTGGCACAGAGCTATCCTAACGACGTTCTTCACAGAATCGTCGAGTAGAGTAGTAGCCTCTAGGAGTATAGCTTTAAAGCTATTCCTCTGTTCTTCAGGTATTGAGGACTGGACAGTCGGGGGTTGACTAATCTGAGGTGGCGGGCTTGAGTAAGGTTGCTGCCCCATGCTTGGCTAATTGGCTGGGGTCTTCAGTAATTCTGGATATTGGCTAGGTTGTGTGTCACTCGTGCCTTGTTTGGGTGTAGCTGAATCCATAGGAGAAGTGGGTTTCCTCTTTAGACCCCTGTGAGCCATCAGGGGTGTGTCCGGCGAAATGGCAATGAGGGGAGTGTCCACTTTCCTACGTATTGGCTCTGGCTGTGCGGCAGGCGACGACGATGGGCGCCTCTTTGTTCCCGCTGCAGGTGTGGCTTCAGTTATGACACTTGATGGTGGATGAGAAGCGGCGGCAGATGTGGTAGAAATAGTCTTCTGTAAGACGTAGGCCTGGGAGCTCGACGAGCTATGGCCGGGAGATGGTGTTTCTATACCGCTAATGGGAGAAAGAATCGAAGGTGTAGGTGTTGGGTTCTTCGGTACTGGTGGTGAAGCGGTAGAAGAGGACGCGGCAGGTTTAAAAGGTTTAAAAAATGTTACCTTTCTGGTGCCAACCTCTTTCTGAGCCCGTTTCAAGTAGAATTCATATTCCTCTTTCTCTCCCCGGTACCGGATCTGATGTATTGTCAGTCCGGTCTCCTTCTCCATCTGTTTAAGATTCACGACCCCCTTAAGACTGTTAGCCTCTAGCTTAGCAAGCTGGGCCATCAGCTCTACCTCTGACTTGGAGAGTCGCTCTTCGAGTTCCTCATGGTACGCAGTGGGGTACGCCCGGCACTCGTGCTGTCGCACGGCGGCAAAACTCTCAAAGAACCTTTTACAAAATTGGCATCGCGAGCGATCCCGTGTACCACACTGCTTTTCATGTTTTGCCTTGCTGCTCTTGAGGTCATAACCTTTTCCACACTTGATGCACTTGTGTTGCTTCTCTGAACCGCTCTCATCGGGAGTTGGAGAGGCCAAAGGACTGGTTTGGGACACAGCCCCGTGTTTAACTTTTTGTGGCCTCTCCGCGACGGTCTTCTATGTTGAAGGCCGTGGTGCTGGCAACGGTTGATATTGGGTTGCCTTTGTTGCAACCTTCCTAAACAAAGGAAAGGTCGCAGATGGTGATTGTTTCTCGCTACTTTCCTTCGTGGGTTTGCTAGGTATGCCAGCACTGGATTTGGACGTGGACTTGCCCTTATCCATCGTACTGGCTCCCACTGGTGTCCGTGCGTTGAAGGATAGAGCGAGGGGTTGAGCTTTGCCAGGAGCAAATGCTGAAATCAAGCGGGCCCTAGACTATTGCCTGCTCGGAGTACGGACCGTTGGAATGTCCGGAAAAAAGTTGTCACAAAGTGACTCTCCTCCTTTAGTAACAGTGAGTTCTGGAAGGTTTTGCCCTCCTCCCTTTCCTCACTGGTCGAAGTAGACGTGGGTGCTTAGCCACTTGTCGTATTGGCACAAAGTCCAAAATACTTATAGGGTTCAGGATAAACCAACGTCGGTTTCGACCCCAATGCCTCTAATCATTCGCTTTACCGTATGAAACTCATACAGATATATAAATACATCCGAGAATCAGCTATCCTGAGGGAAACTTCGGATGGAACCAGCTACTAGATGGTTCGATTAGTCTTTCGCCCCTATACCCAGTTCATACGATCGATTTGCACGTCAGAATCGCTACGGACCTCCATCAGGGTTTCCCCTGACTTCATCCTGACCAGGCATAGTTCACCATCTTTCGGCTCCCAGCGTGTACGCTCTTGGTGCGCCGCAACTTGCAATGAGTATGCGACGCCCCGGGAATGCGAGGTAACATATAAATCGTTACCCATCTTCCCTTAATTAATGAATTACGGAAATTCATAAATATTTACTTTCATTGCGCCTTTAGGTTTAATAAAATCACAACGACTTGCTCTCATGCTAGACTCCTTGGTCCGTGTTTCAAGACGGGTCCTGTAATTACCCAAAACATAAACGCCGTTGACGGATGATAAGGAATGGTTCGAGAACACCATGACAAACAATACCATATGTGAAGAACCGGCTCATGTCTGATTTCCACAAAATACATACAAGCATTTGTCATAGGTCTGAACGCTCGCTAAATAAGCGACCCACCATCAATACAACATACCATCGGGTAGATGTCGGGACATTACAAGTCCGGGTCGCTAATGCCGAAACATAACGCCAAGGTCTCGTATGTAAGCCTTAGACAACATAACCCCAAAGGGTCACAACGCCCTAGAAGGGGAGAAGTGCACGCCTCCGGCTATAAACAATAACATTAAGTAGAGGAGCACTACATAAATCATACAGTATAAACCATAGATAATGCAATGTCTCATATAAAACACTACTAAATGGTTATAACCGGTGAGGCAATTGAATCTCCCCGTTAGAACTTTCGGGAACCACAGGTTTACCCCTGAACAGTTTCACCTACTCTTGAACTCTCTCTTTAAAGTTCTTTTCAACTTTCCTTCACAGTACTTGTTCGCTATCGGTTTCGCAGTAATACTTAGCTTTAGATGGAGTTTACCACCCACTTAGAGCTGCACTCTCAAGCAACCCGACTCTAAGGAGAAACCCACCTAAATATATAAACGCTCACTACGGGCCTGGCACCCTCTATCGCCGAATGGCCCCCTTCAAGAAGGACTTATAAATACTTAGGTTAAACGGGCTCTCCCAAACACTACATTGCCTGACAACCGTGTCCGACCGTGGGCTTCAGTGCTGGGCTTATCCCTGTTCGCTCGCCGCTACTAAGGGAATCCTAGTTAGTTTCTTTTCCTCCGCTTAATAATATGCTTAAATTTAGCGGGTAATCTCACCTAACCTGAGGTCGCATAAATTAATAATTTTTAATGACTGTGTGTAAAATAGATGTAAATATAAAATTATTAATATATTATACACATATATAGTAAAGATAATAAAATAATTTATATATATATATATATATATATATATATATATATATATATATATATATATATATACTTGTTTGTGTATATATATATATATATATATATATATATATATATATATATATATATATATATATATATATACTTGTTTAACAAGGTTTATGAACCATAGCTTCCTAAACTCGAAGAATATTTCTTATGTAAACCATGCAATAATTTATTATATATTACAAAAATACCATAAGAATTGATATACTCGCTTTTATTCAGATTTTATAACAACTTTTTAATTATTTATTAAAAACTATGTTTAGGAAGCCATTGCTCTTCCCATAATCAAGTGTTCTGTAACTTTGCTGAATTTCAAATTATATGGAATTAGTTAATAGATGGCAGAAGTAATTTTAAGTGTAAAAACAAGGTTTAAGAAGCCATTATACTAATTTTATTTTTAAAATTAATGTATGTTATATTCAGTGTATTTCTTTGATATTAAATGTTATTGTTGTTTCATTATTAAAGAAGACTCTTTAAGAATAACATTAAATAAATGATAAAACCTTACCAAAAACTGGTCACAGTATATATGTAGTTATTTATTTGAAAGATTTAATGCTAGTTGAATAATTTATTAATCTATATAGTTACAAATGAATTAAATTGTTTTCTTGGTTTTGATACTGAGTAAACACACTGTTTTCTATAAAAATAATTTTTCTAAAGCAGATATTAAAATGTGCTTTCTTTAACATAAAATATTGGAGAGTGTAACATTTTAACTCATAAGTAAAGTAGATAAATTTTTATTTATTAAAAATATATTATAAATTTGAAGCGTTTGTGTTACTTTAATAATACCTCTAACGCTTTTTCACGTCTGAAAGTAATTTCTGTTATCAACTAAGATTTTTGCAAAATTTTGTGAAAAAAATTGCAAGTAATATTTATATTCAAATAAATTCCGAATAACGAAAATTAATAAGTTTTAAAATAGTTTTTAAATAATACTTCAATATAAATTTTTTTTCTTCAAAATCTGCTATAGGAAAAATTAGAATTTTATAAAAAAAATCTGTTAAAAGAAACTGTCAACTCGCGAAGAATAATTTATGCTCATCGATAATATAAAATGTTATCGTCTAGTATAATATACAGATGTATCAGAGCTTATGTAAAAAAAAATAGCGTATTTCTGAGCTCATTTTAAGCAAAAAAATGTTATATTAAAGTATGTCCAGAAACTTTTCGTTACATAGTTACAGGTCTTTAAAAGTGTACCTCATCAAACTCATTTTTATTAATAACTCTGATACTAGTTGCACTAAAATTTTGAAACTTTGTATGAAAGTACTAATTATTTAGATGCATATTTATACTTTCGTTTTTGTTTCTGTATCTCAACCAGAGGCGTCTCATATAGGGGAGACAAGATTTTTTATCGTTATTTTTTGACCTATTAACATTTTTTTTATTTTTACCTATAAAATATTACATACAATATAAAAATACACAAAAAGTACTCTTGTAGAACTTGATAAAAGCATTAGTTTTTGAGATATTATAAATTTTAGAAAAAAATAAGTATTTAAAAAAATGTAAGTAGCAATTACGAGACAATTAAATTTACATAAATTCGTCGATATTCTTTGGAGGTTTGGCAACCATTACCGTTACAATATCCATAAATAAACAGCATATCTGCATATTTACTAGCGCTAACATTTACCACTTTTTTAATTTCAAAAAGAAAATAATACCAATATTAAAAATAACGTAATTAACAAGTTTCCTATGGTAAGTTGATTCATTTTTAACTGTTTAGTAAATATTTTTGATAATTAAAGTTTTCGTAAAAATTATGTCTCAAAAACTACTGCGTATATCAAGAGTTACCTTGTTTGTGTATTTTTGTATTGTATGTAATATTTTATAGGTAAAAATACAAAAATGTTAGGTCAAAACATAACGATAAAAAATCTGCATATCTCCCCCATGTGATACGCCTCTGATTGAAATACAGAAACAAAAGTAAAAGCATCTGAATAAGTAGTATTCTCATACCAAGTTTCAAAATTTTAGTGCAACTATTATCAGAGTTATTAATTATTGATGAGGAACATTTTTAAAGGCCTGTAATTCTGTAACGAAAAGTTTCCGGATATATGTATATCATTTTTTGTGAACACGTTATTATTTTTTGTTACACGAGCTCTGATACAGCCTGTATAACCGTTAATAAATTAGCTGTCATTTTGTTAAAACGGGACATGCGGTATTTAAACAATGTTATAAGTAACGCTTACTTTTTATTTATTTTATTTAAATTGTTTACATATGCATATATCATTTTTGCACTTCTCCTACGTAAAGCAGGCTCATTTAAACTAGCCTTAATACATTCATTAAAAGAAGGTAATACACCGCTTTTTAATTCCTGTGCAAATAATTTGCGAACTGCTTGACGCTCTGGAGTTGTCCATGATAATAACAAAGATTCGGTGACGATTTTCTATTAATTTTGGCAAAAGTATCTTCGTCTGTTTAGACCTTGGAGTTTCTTGGAACAAATTTCTGCGACATTCTGTGAAAATAAAAACCACAATTATATCATCTAATTGTCAGATTTTTTAGGTGAATTTAAAATACTGTACTTTGTAAACCTGTTCTAAAATGTAAATATATCTGGGGGACGCAACATTAAGTATACAGGGTGTTCATTTGTAAGTGGCTACCATTGCGGTCTGGAGAACTATAAGAGATACGAAGTTAGTTAAATTAGCAAGAAATCTCTATTTTACATGGATATTTTAATGATAAACTAAAAAAGAATTTAAACAGTGGTTCTCAAATATGGATAACAACTTTTTTATTTGAAATAGAAACATATACTTTTTATTTGTTCGTTCAATAGAGCTCTTTATTCCCAATCCAACGACATACAATTTTCATACTTACATAACAAAATTTTCGGAAAAAAAGTGAATATTTTGTTTATTGCTACTTCTGTCAAATGTGAAATTATCCTCTTCATATCATTTTTAACTAGTATCATTGATTTTATACTATATCAGATTCGCCGTTCGTATGCGTAAAATGGAAACTGAGAAATAGTTCTAAATTTTATCAACAGATGTCGTATGAGGTACTACAGCCTGCTTTGTTTACGTGATCAGGAAGATCGCTCTACCTCATTCGCAGTGTATTGAATATGTGAATAACCTGTAATTTGAATTCCAGCGATAAACGCGATGAATTAAGTTGGATTCTTGGATTATTTTCCAAATGTTTAGGAATAAAAATATGAAAAATTAATTTATGGAATATAGAACAAATACATGTTTATACGTTGATTTTTTCGTACTTTAACTACGTAGTATTTCATAAAAATTTAAATATACGAGTATGTAAGTGTTTAATAGCGATAAAAATAAATACAAAAATTAATTAAAGATATTTTATTTATGCTACATAAATGGCAATAAATACAAAAAAAATTAAACCTAACAAAACCAAAGATTAAAAGTATGTATAATAAAAAAAATATATAACATCGAACATGTCATACTGCCTATTAAAATATGATTTTTTAATTAACATTATGGTATTTTTACTTATGCTGCAAAATTCTTAGTTTGGGATTTGGTTTATTTGTAGCTAATTTTGTATATATAGTTTTGCAACTTCTGTGAATTTTACACTTTAATAATAATTCTATTAAGAATAGTCTATGTTCAGCGCAGTCTTCTAGAAACGAAGTATTTTTTGTTAAATATAACTTAATTAATTTTATAAATTTTTGTTTAATATTTCTTTTATAATAGAAAGTATCAATGTTTTTCTCAAAAATATCTAAAATAGTTGCAACAATAGCACTAAATTCCATTTTGGGGACTAATCATTTAATAAGCTGCCTTGCCTCAATAAAATCTCGCAATAACGGGTGCCGGAAAAAATAGATTACGAGTACAATCGGGTGAACCACGAACACAATATTATCGAAGAAATAAATATAGTCAGTTAAGTTTCAAACTCAATGACTTAAAAAAAATAAAAAATTATGAAAAATACTTTCAATTATGGACTATACATTTCTACGTAATTATACTAATTTTCGTATTTTTAAATTAACATATGTATAAATGAAAAAAAAATAATACGCTTAATTTTTTTTCGGTTTATTAATATTTTGTTTATAACCATTAAAAAAGTAAAGGTGCATGTTAGATCTCAGCTGCCATTAATAATTAAGAACTGAAATTCGGCATGTCCCAAAAAATTATTAAAATTAAACAAATCAATTTCAAATACAAATTTATTAATATATAATGAAAACTGAATTTTGAATCAATATGTTACATTCAATTCTTAATTATTAATAGAAGTTGAGATCTAACACTCACTTTTATTTGTTATAAACAAAATATAAATAAATCGAAAACAAATTACGTTTAAAGGTTATTAAATTTAAAACTCAACTGACTATAATTATATTTCTTCGACAGTAGTAAAGGAAATAATTAAAAACATATTTTTTTTGTTTTAATTATCTGTTGTTATGAACGCAATGGGGTATATGACCAAATTTTTATTTTTACATAGTATGATTAGATAAAAAATAAAAACCCATATTTTTTAAATCGATTAATAAATTTGAGGAAGAGATATGTGGCGTGAGCATGGTAGAATCGAGGAAGAAGACGGGTGGAGTGGAAAGAAATGAGATAGATATAGCCAGCTGTCGTCATGCCACACGTACCACAACATAATCGTGACGCTGATAGGCTGTCTAATTTATTAGGCGTACGCAGAGATATAGAGGTGGGGAGAATGATCATGTAACCTGCGCGAGAATACAAGAATAGAAGGACGCGATTTTGCAGATATACAGGCGGTAATTTTAAATGTAGAATTAACAAAATAATTATTAAATTAATTTATTTGCATTTTAACATACTTTTGCAAGAATACAAATGCAGTAATTTTAAATTTAGAGTTTCAGAACAATATACGAGTATGTAATTATGAAATAATGTTGAAAAATTTATTGATATTTTAACATACTTATTAAATACTACCTGGCAACTACTTGTGGTGAAATAATATTAATTTATTTAATTCTCTCCTTACTAATTTCCCTTGTCGAACCTCCGTATATCTTTTTGAGAGATTGAAAAACCTAATTCTAGTATAACAATAAATAATATCTTTTACTAAAATAAAACCTAGATTTTGCTCTATCAGTGTATCTTTCAAAAAATAAAGAAATTAATAATCTATTATAAAATTGTTCACAACTCAATTTGGTTTACTACTTACATGTAAAAATAAATTCCTTATTGGCAATTGACTTTAAGCAATATGACATCTGGTGTCATTTTCGGAACTATCGTTGATTGTGTTAGTTAATGTTATGTGACATTGATTTGGTTGTATAACCATTAATTTTATCCATTATAATTATATTTACTTTTAGAAATGCAGTACTTCTTAATAATACACATTTAAGTACAAAAGAAATTATTAAATGTCAATTTATCTCAACTCCGTGAGTTCAAATAAATTCCGATTTGGCGCTGCAAGCTTAAAGTCAGTTACCAATTAAAAAAATTAACGTTTCAAACAACACAAGCAAATAAAATAGTAATAAAAGATAATGCTGACCGCGTGTTTACAAAGCAAGTTGACTATCTGCAAAATGGCTACCTCCAGTTCGTACATCGAAAATTGGATGCGCAGTCGTCGAAGCGCTTTCTCCCCACCTCTATATCTCTGGGCGTACGCGAGGCAGCCATATTTAGCTGATATTCGATGTAGTAGCCACCTAGTGACAACTGTCGGCCATCAACGGGCGTGCAATACCACCTTGAACCCAGCGTAATGGCGGGCTCGGATGGTGCCGATATGAGTATCGGCACCTCCGTTCACTGTCCCGCCATTGTAACCGAAAGCCAACGGGACAATATGTCGGTGTTTAACAACCCCAAGGGATCACCGTGCGCACCCGTTGGCAATGATGAAACCATAGAACGAGATCCCGTAAGGGAGTTTCTCGTGCTGCTAGCAGAAGCCGAAGACTACGGGACATATGCGGCGTGTATCCACAATATTCTTGGTGGTTGTGTACCCGACGCCCTGTCCGCGCTTATCGGCATGCTGGGTTCAAATGCACGCGGGGGAAATACAGCAGCAACTGCAAAACAGAAACGCTCCATCATAAGACCGAAACAAGCAACGAATAACGACGGGCTGCGATGTGACGAAGCAGTTGCGCCAACAAAGTCATGCAATAAGGCCCAGGATGCGCCTTCCCGTAAGCAAAAAGGCCGCAAGGGCCAGGCTCGCTCGGCTGAGTATAAGAAGATGCAGGACCTTTACAGGAGGGACAAGCGGAGAATATTTGCCAGCCTGTTTGACGAGAGCGATCTTAACTCGCCCATAGTTTATCCGGAGATCGATGTCGTTGAACGCGCCTATACTGGGATCTTTGGACAAAAGTCTCCACCGGACCGCGAACCGGTGCTACCCGTGGATTACGGGCCAGATACCTCTTATAGGCCAATAACGCATGAGGAGATTGTAAAAATAATTGGCACGCTAAAGGCCTCTGCAGCCGGGCCAAACGGAGTTAGGGCGAAGGATGTGAAGAGGATGGACGTGAAGGCGCTAGTAGTGCTCTTCAACGGCATCCTCTATTCTTCCTTCGTCCCTCCAGAACTTAAGCTCTGTCGGACCACGCTTATCCCGAAAGGGGGCGATCCCTCTAACATTAACAACTGGCGGCCAATTACAATCTCCTCTATGATTATGCGTATATTTAACAAGATCCTGGCTAGGCGTCTAGGCGACATCGAGATCCATTGTATGCAACGGGGGTTCCGTAAGATTGATGGTTGTCTTGCCAACACGTTGCTTCTCTGTGAGTCATGAGTCCATTCCTCGAGCGTTGCGACGGGTTGGAGTTCACGACAAGACTATCAGGTTGTAGAACATCAATACCGGGACTGCCACACTACTGTACAGTGTGGCAGGGGCCTTACTGGAACTATCCCAATGTGCCGGGGAGTTAAACAAGGGGATCCGCTCTCACCTATTGTGTTTAACCTTGTGATGGACGAGCTGCTTGCCGAAATCGATCACAAGTACGGATTAGAAGTGGTAAGGAGAAAGTCGCCTGCATGGCTAATGCAGACGACTTGTTAGTCGTCGGTCCGGACGATCGCCACGTCCAGCACACCCTCGATCTGGTGTGTGAGTTTTTGGGGAGACGTGGCTTGGAAATCAATCCCGGGAAGTGCACGGCACTCATTACCCGCCGGGTCCCCAGCAAAAAGAAGCTGTATACTAGCACAGAGCCCACTGTCCGTGCTAACGGACAGCTGTTAAAAGTGGTCAGCGTTGGCGACCAATTCAAATATTTAGGGCAGCACTTCGATTTTGCTGGGGTTAAACCTGTCACGGCCGACAAACTTGAGCGAGCATTAGACAAGTTGCTCACTTACCCACTGAAACCTAGCCAGCGTATGCAGTTGTTACTGCAGCATATTATGCCAAGGGCTCTGGCTGATTTGCAATTTCCTGGCATAACATCTGCCACATTGCAGTCATGTGACGTGCTATTCAAGAAGTGTGCTAAGCGCTAATTGCATTTTCCCATGCAGACTCCTAACGCGTACTTCCACGCGAAGCGGCGGCACGGAGGTCTCGGGATGATCTGTCTAGCAACTCAAATCCCCCTTGTTTTACTTGGGCGGATAAACCGGCTAGCCACCAGTGGAGATGCACTAATCATGGCTGCCCTGGAAACAAATCAGGGCCAAGTTCTGCAACGTCGCCTGAGGAAAGTAGCCGGTCGTTGCAACACCTTGACCGAAGCTACAACCTACCAGAAAGTTGAGCTCGAGAAGGGTTATTCCGGTAACGGTTTATACCACGCCGGAAATAACGCAGTTTGTTCCCGCTGGATACTTAATCCACCTTCATATTGGTCTGGTAGGGACTATGTGCGCGCCGCTCAGCTGAGGGGCAATATGCTTCCAACGCGAGGCGGTGCGTATAATCCGAAGGAGTCCCGGCGTTGCAGAGCTGGCTGCGATCGCACCGAAAGTCTTTCGCATGTGTTGCAGGGATGCGATGTGACTCACTTCAGCCGCATTGAAAGGCACAACTATGTTGCGAAGACGATCAAGAGGGCAGGTGTCAAGAAGGGGTACAACGTTGAGGCGGAGCCTCGTATTACCTGCTCTGACGGCAAATGGAAGGTTCCGGATCTCATCATGACCAAGGGGTCTGAGGTTATCATAAGCGACATTGCGGTTGCATGGGAGGGGGCTACGCCCCTCTCAGGGGCATATAACCGCAAGTTGGCCTATTACTCAGACTCCAAGTTCATTGATGGGATCAGAGCCAGGTATGGGGGCGACAAGTCTATTCTTGTCGCCCCATTTGTCGTCGGGGCTAGGGGTACGTGGTGTTTACTCAACCGTACATTAGTATCTGTGCTCGACATTAGTCGAGCACAACAGGAGACCATCATTCTTGACACTTTGAAGGGTGGGTGGACGATTCATGCCGATTTTTATAGACGTACGTGGCGCAATAGCGGCACTCGGCGATAGTTCACTTCACTCTTCATCGCTCTCTAGTCGTTGGAACACTTAGTTGGGATTGCAATATGTGAATTCACGGATTACAAGCGCACAAGTTCAACTTTGTTTTTAATTTGTTGGTACGTTGTCTTGTGTATGTAAGGCCTCGTGAATTTTATTTTTATTTTGTATGATAGGTACGCTTTTTGTACCTATCATTTTCTTTATATGTATTTAGTTTACGGCTTCCTCTAGTTTCATTTTATCTCGTATTGTCGTTTTTGTTATACCTCGGTATATTTTAACGTGTCGGAGGAAGCCGATGCGCAACACTTTTTTCAATGGCTGATGAAATTTTAATTGTTTTATATGTCCATGACAAATAACGACGGCCGTTTAATGCCGAAACGTTAACATCGTAAATTTTATAGCCAAATGACTCGTCATCTAATTAGTGACGCGCATGAATGGATTAACGAGATTCCCTCTGTCCCTATCTACTAGCTTTGCGCAGTGGCGATATCGTAACCGATGGGTCATACGGGTATCGCATTGCGTATAGTTCACACTTGAGGCATTAATTTATGTACAGAGCGAAATTTAGAGAAAGTGTATTGGTTAGCATCAATCGCACCCTTATTGCACTGGGGAAACACTTCCCCGTAGTGACTTCGGAAACGAATAGAAGACGGCAAGGTGAGCCGAGCTGCTGGTAAACCTACGACGCGTAAATTTCCTTCTTACGGCTAAGTACGCCCAGTGCTCTCAAACCGCAGGCCGAATCCGCGCGCAGCCCGGAGGAAGCCTGTGTGGGAAAAGGCTTTGTATAGCGCAGGCCACAAAAACCCGTCTTTCTGAAGACTACCAAACAAACGAGGATGGCCCCAACCAAGTCTGCCACGGAGGCTTGCAAGGCCATCCAAAAACATATCAAGACTCTAAGCCAACTTGTTGCTGAACTAAAAGGCAACATAGAGAAGAGCAAAAGTGGAAGCTCTAAGGCTGATAGGATCGCGAAATGCGAGTCCATGGAAGAGACTATAGACCTGTTAAAAAGCGAGCTTGCCCCTATCCAAGCCGCTGCACCGATGGACCAGAAGCTCAATGACATCATGAGCAAGCTGGAAGAGACGAAAAAACGGGCAAATGAACCTATTAAGGCAAGCTATAGCCAGATTGCTGCGGCTGGCAAACCCGATGTCTCCCGAGCAATCAGGAACACAGCAAAGTTACCAGAAACATTCAGAGTGGTAATCTCCCCACTGGCAGACAACGAATCGTTGAAAACCAGTGAGGAAACAAAAATGAAATTGACAAAGACAATAAATCCGAAAGTGATTGGATTTAAGGCTGACAAAGTGGTGAAAGTCAGCAATAAAAGCTGAAAGCTCTAAAGATGGCCCAGTTTACCAACGAGTTTCAAGTTATATGCGAAATTACAAGTGGACAGACTGCGATCGTGGTGGGTTCCATATACTTTGCGCCAAGAAATAATATGGAATCTGACCTTGAGTTCTTCTCTAAAGCAACAGATGCACTCCATGGAGCACAACAGGTGTATTGTTGCGACGCAAATGCCAAGTCGGATGTCTGGTACTCAGGCACCAACGATGACAGAGGTCGCACGCTGTTGGAGTTCTTGATGGATAAGGACTTGTACTGCATTAACGAAGCTGTACAACCAAAGACCTTTAGTGGACCCAATGGTGAGAGTAACATTGATGTTACAATCACCGGAGGTAACGCAATGCCTAATATTAATAAATGGGAAGTGAAAGTTGGCGTACTTACAAGCGACCATCGACCTATTCTATTTGAATATCTTGCCGATATTAAAACGCAGAACACAACCTCCGGATACATACTCAAGCATGGTAACTGGGAAGCTATAAGGCTCAGTCTGACAGATCTCATAAACCATATCGACTCCCTGCCCTGGGAACCGACCACAGAACGCATAGACTACATAGTAGATACATTAACTAGTGGCATACAGGCTATCCTGGATAGCTTTGTACCGAAACGTAGACTCTTTGCTGGCAGAGAAGATT
This sequence comes from Harpalus rubripes, assembly GCA_963082715.1. Taxonomy (NCBI): domain Eukaryota; kingdom Metazoa; phylum Arthropoda; class Insecta; order Coleoptera; family Carabidae; genus Harpalus; species Harpalus rubripes. The sequence goes on from OY720463.1 coordinate 37,701,112, forward strand.
GGTGGACTGAGAATCTTGAAAGACACAGATGCAAAGTCCAAAAGCTCAAACGCCTAGCGCAACGAGCCAGAGACCAAGCAGACAGACGAGTACATGCCAACAACTATAGCGCAGCCCTTGCTGAGTATAAGAAAGAGGTCCAAAGGGCGCGTGATGCATCTTGGAAACGATTTGTTGAAGAGGATCTGAACGCTAACCCGTGGGGTGTTATTTACAAATTGGCTTGTTCCAAGAGTAAGAAAACGCCTCCACTAAGTACCGTACACCTAGGCGATGGTCAGTATACTATAGACACTGAGTCGTCACTCAGGGCTATCCTTGATGCATTGATGCCCGACGACTCGGTAGATACCGACACTCCTGAGCACACAAATATTAGAAACATGAGTACAAATCTAACCACTGAAAGAACAGAGCTTCAAGAATTGACGGATGAGTTGATTATGGAACTCATTGGCTGCATTGGTAACAAGAAGGCTCCGGGTCTTGATGGTATCCCCGGGGCCTTCATTAAGAACACAGCAGATGTCCTCGCACACTTCTTGCGTAGATTATTTGAAGATTGTCTGGGAATAGGGTATTTTCTCAAAGCCTGGAAGATAGGCAATCTTAAAATAATACCGAAGGGTGTCAATAGGGACTTAGCTGACCCCAAATCATACAGACCCATATCTCTCCTATCTGAGTTTGGGAAACTGTTTGAAAGACTGATAGTGCACTTGTTGCACAGAGACATACCAGACTTTCACAATGAAAATCAATTTGGATTTGTGAAAGGAAAGTCGACAACGCAAGCCGTGAGTGAAATGATTAACTGGATCGAAAATTCAGAAGACAAGTATGTCACTGGTATTTTCCTAGATATATCTGGTGCATTTAACAACCTCTGGTGGCCTTGTGTCATTCAGAGGCTCAAAGACATCAACGTAAACAACCGCGTTCTGCAGGTATTGTACAGTTACCTGCAGAACAGGAACGCAATATACACTGTCGGAGACGTCTCCGTCAGTAAGGACCTTTCCAAAGGGTGCCCGCAAGGATCAGTCCCGGGGCCCCTATTATGGAATATGGTGGTGGATACCCTCCTAGAGAATGTAGCAATTGAACGCACAAAAATGATCGCCTACGCAGACGATATACTGGTACTTGTTAGTGGCAACAGCCGAAACAGTCTGGAGCAGATCGCAAGGGAAGCTCTAGACAGAGTTGGAGGCTGGGCTAAGACAAACAAGCTGTCTTTCTCCGTAAAAAAGAGTAAGTACATGCTTCTCAAAGGCAAATTGAGCAGAGACCCCACGGTCAAACTCAATGGGTGTAACGGATAAACGGCGGGAGTAACTATGACTCTCTTAACTTTGCGCAGTGGCGATATCGTAACCAATGGGTGGTTACGTGCAAAATATTGACGTATGCTTTTCAGCTGTTGTATTGCTTCATGTAGTATAATATCTGAATCTAAGATCTCAAGCACCAAAAATTCTATACCGATTAAAAACTTAGTTGAAAGCAACCTATGGGTATTGGGCCAACACTGTTGGTAAACAGTGGAAAACATACGCCGAACTACGCACCTCTGCTGTACGGGCGAACCACCTCCCCGAGGTCCATTCGTCCACGAACGAAGGCTTACTAGGTACCCTATTGCACGGGACCGTTATAAAGTTATAAGTTCCTTCGACGGCTAAGCACCACCGCACAGCTCGACCGGATTTGCAAGTTTAGAAGCATAGCTAAACGAGCTCTTCCGACTGCGAGGCATTTTTGTTAGTTCGTCGTCGTATGTTACGACGTCTGCTTATTTATTTCTGCGCGGCCACTCTGGCTACGAGACGCCACCTCAGTTGTAAAGTAACTTGTGGAGCCAGATACAGTACCAAAGCTTATCTAAAAGGCGGAGAGAATAACCTCTTGCCACTGGCTCCACCATTTGTGGTGAGACATTGTTCTTCTCTTCTTGGGCATACCCTCAGCCCCGTTACACCACACAGAACGCAGTGGAGTCTGACAGGAACTCTAGCTTTCTCACTGTCGATATCACGCAATGGGCGTTCAATGCGAGCAATGTGATGCCGTGCTTATCAATAAAGCTGGCTTAAGAAAACATCTTGTGCGAAACTGTAGGGGTAGAGACTATCTTCCGAAATGTTCTGACCTTCAGGTCGAGTATCCTTCGGTACAAAGCCTCAGTCAACATCGGAGACAGGCACACCCAACATCCTATAACGCCGAAATGGAGGCGGAGGCCAGTCGGGCAAGACCAAAGCGGGCCTGGTCTGTCATCGAGCTGACCAAGTTAGCTCAACTTGAGCTAGGTTATGCCGGTAACAACATGAACGCATATCTGGCCTCCCAATTGAAGAGATCGGTTGAGTCGGTGAAAGGTCAACGTAGGAACGTAAAGTATAAGAACATCCGTTCCATAGAGGAAAGTAAACTTGACCGGGTGGAAGAGGCAACTGAAGAATCCTCCCATCATAGTAGCAGTGATGAGGAAGGCTTCGAAACTCCCCCATCTAGCCCGGAGAGTAACCGCGCTCTCCGGCCACGAAAAGGCAAATGTGTCATAGAAGAGACCAGCTCAATGTCTGACTCGAGTGAAGGTAGTGAGTATATCCCTACCTCACTCGGTAAGTCACCAGGCATTGAGAGTTCATGGGGCAGTGTGTCAGAGGAGAAAAATCATCAAGAATCTCTGACTACACCCATGGACTGTGAAGATCCCAGACAAGAACACGATCCCGTCAGGGAGTATCTTGTGTTACTTAGTAACTCTGAGTCTTACATGGGCTATGTAGAAAGGATTCAAAGTATTATTGATGATCCAGTACCCTCTACACTGTCTCATGTCCTCAGTACGCTGGTCTCTAAGCCTGGGGGAAACACAGGGGCCGTCCACCCGTCAAAAACAAAAAATAGAAAGGTTGCAAGTAGTTCCTACGCTGGCCCTAAGCCGGCGAAAGCCGTTTCTTCTTCGCTCCAGAAGCCCGGGGATGTGCCGTCCCAACCGCCAAATGCTGAACATAAGCAAGCACGCGTGGCGGAGTACAAGAAAATACAAGATCTGTACACGAGGGACAAGAAGAAGATAGTCGCTAGCCTGTTCGGCGAAGGAGACCTTAACGCCCCGGACGTGCATCCGAGTGCCGACGAGGTCGAGGCAGCTTATGCCAGTATTTTCAGTAGACCATCACCACCGGACCGCGAACCGGTGGTTCATGTTTATTACAGGGAGAACGTATCGTACCACCCCATGACCAAGAGGAGATAGGCGAGGTGATCCGGACACTGCAGCCATCAGCTGCAGGACCAGATAATATTAGAATCAAAGACCTCAGGAACATGGACGTTAAAGCGTTGACGATCTTGTTCAACGGTATGCTCCTGGGGTCATGCGTACCGCCCGAACTTCAAGCCTGCCGGACCACATTGATACCCAAGGGTGGTGATCCGGCTGATGTGGCTAACTGGCGTCCAATAACGATCGCCTCGCTGATTCTCCGGACTTTTAATAAAATACTGGCTAAGCAACTGGGCCAAATCGGCATTCACTGTGCGCAGAAGAGGTTTCGTAGGATTGATGGGTGCCTCGCCAACACGCTTATTTTAACCAACATCATTAAAGCTCATAGAGAGCGAGCAGCTCCGTATGCAGTGCTGACTCTCGATCTAAAGAAGGCGTTTGACTCTGTGTCGACAGAGTCAATTCCGCGCGCCTTGAAGCGTGTTGGCGTTAATGGCAAGACGATACGGCTCATCGCCCATCAGTATCAGGACTGCCACACCACTATTCGATGTGGCAGTGGCACTACGGGACCGCTGCCAATGAGGCGCGGCGTTAAACAGGGGGATCCTTTGTCGCCGGTCTTGTTTAACTTAATCATGGACGAGCTGTTGAGTGATATTGATGGTGAGAATGGTTTAGAGGTGGGCACTGAAAAAGTCGCCTGCATTGCGTATGCAGACGACTTATTGGTCGTGGGCCCGGATGAAATCCACGTTCAGCACACACTCGATAGAGTGTGTTGCTTTCTACGTAAACGTGGACTTCAAGTAAATCCGGGCAAATGCACAGCATTAGTCACCAGGCGTTGCCCCGGCAAAAAGAAGTTATTCATTGTCTCAGAGCCAAAAGTTTACGCTGAAGGCACGGCTCTGAGGGCGGTCACAGTTGATGACCTTTTTAAATATCTAGGCCGCAATTATAACTTCGCCGGTGTAACAAAGTGCACGACCAATGAGCTTGAGTCGGTGCTGGACAAGCTCGTGAAGTGCCCATTGAAGCCTGCCCAGAGGCTGCTGTTGTTACTGCAACATATTGTGCCTAGAGTTCTCTCGGACATGCAGTACCCAGGCATTTCATCCGCCACGTTGGCCGCTTGCGACGTGTTAGTCCGAAAGTGCGTCAAGCGTATTCTCCATCTGCCAATGCAGACCTCCAACCACTTCTTTCATGCGAAGAAGCGGGATGGAGGTCTCGGCCTAATCTCCTTCGCGGTACATATTCCGCTGGTGATGCTTGGCCGCATGGAGAAGCTTCGACAATCTGAAGACGCACTGAGCAAAGCAGCATTGGGTACTAGCCAGGGCCTTGCTCTGCAGAGTCGACTTCAGCGTGTAGCCGGCCGTTTCAGTTCTTTAACCGAAGCTACATCCTACCACCGAGTGGAGTTAGAGAGGGGCTACAGCGGAAACGGTTTACATCAAGCCGGTAACAACTCCGTCTGTAGCCGGTGGATACTCTCGCCACCAAAGTTTTGGAGTGGTAGGGATTTTGTACGTGCCGCTCAGTTGAGAGCAAATATGCTACCAACCCGGGGCGGCGCGTACAACGCTAAAGAAGCTCGGCGATGCAGAGCAGGCTGTGATCGTACCGAGAGCCTCACATGTGTTGCAGCGGTGTGGTGTAACGCACTATAGCCGTATAGATAGGCACAACTACGTGCTCAAGACGGTGAAGAAGGCAGGTGTCAGGAAGGGGTAAACGGCGGGAGTAACTATGACTCTCTTAACTTTGCGCAGTGGCGATATCGTAACCAATGGGTGGTTATGTGCATATCATCGAACTTTTTTATAAACTAAAATTTTGATACCAACCTGAAAACGCTTTATTTTTAAATAAAGGGGTATTGGTATAAAAACGAGACTTAATATTGGTATCTAAAAGTCCGTCTTTTTAGAGACGCGCACACGTACAAAAGCACCTCTACTATACAGACGAACCACCTCCCCGAGGTCCATTCGTCCACGAACAAAGGCATACTAGGTAACCCGATTGCAAGGGGCCGCTATAAAGTTATAAGTTCCTTTGACGGCTAAGTAACACTGTATAGTTCGACCTGATTGTGAAAACCGGAGGCATACCGGCGGAAGCAATCAGTTCACGAGGCTTTTTGTTTAATACGTGTTTCTACGACGCGAAGCTTTCGGGCCCGCGATCGATACTTTTTTTGTGAAATATTGAAACGATTTGTACGGGACCACTCGTTACGGTCGCCACCTATGAGCAAAGTAACCTGTGAATCTAGATTCTGAACCAAAGTTTATCTAAGGCGGAGAGAAATTTCTTCTAGCCCACTAGTTTCACACCTGTTGAGTTTGGACATTTCTCTTTAAGAGGGCATACTAGCGGCCCTAGTCACGAGATACCTTAACGCTTTATTCGCTGCTGGGCATTCTAAGTGTATTTAGAGAGACACCGGACAATGGGAGTCCAATGTGAATGCGGAGCCACACTCAAAGATGAGGCTGGTCTTCGCAGATACAAGAAAAGAACGTGCAGGGGTGGTGACTATTTCCCCCGATGTCTGGATTGTGGAGTAACGTACCGCAGTGTACAGAGCTTGAATCAGCACCGGAGACAGGCGCACCCAGTGAGTTATAACTCGGAGATGGAGAAAAAAGCCAGTAGTACAGATGGGGCAAGGCCAAAACGTGCGTGGCGGGTGTGGTCGGAGCTGGAGGTGCTGAATATGGCGAAGCTGGAAGCAGCATTCTCCGGCACGACCTCACAGATTAACAACTACTTAGCTCTCCATTGTTCCAGGTCAGTGGAGTCGATCAAAAGCAGGCGCAAAAACGTGCATTATAAATCGTTAGTTGCCGAAGAGCAACGCAGGTTGGAGGGGTTAAGCGAGGAGGTTCCCGAGGAGCCCTCTCATTGCGACAGCTCAAGCACTAGCGATGAAGAGGGCTACGAAACCCCCCCGTCAAGTCCGATTGGTCGAAGGGCCCTTCGGTCGCGTGGCGTGCGTAACAACGTCAAAGCTAGCCCGAAGTCAGACTCAGATGGGCCCGCTATGAGTAACGGGTCCTCTGTTAGTTATTCTGACTTCGGAACTGAAGGTCTACGGGACATAGGCTCGGTAGTTGGCAACCCTGAGGGATCACCGTCCACACCCGTAGGCCGTGATGGCATTAGTGAACCAGATCCCGTACGGGAGTTTCTGGTTCACCTTTCTGAGGCCGATAGTTATGGGGAGTATGTGGGGTGCATCCACACCGTTCTCAGTGGTTGCGTACACCAAGCCATGTCTCAACTTATCGGCATGCTAGCTTCTAACGCCGGGGGGAATAAGGGGACCAAATCGCGAAACCAACCCAGCCGTAGTAAGGCCCAGACACGCAGCACGCGCGCCTGTAATAATGTCGACTCTTCTGTTCCTGTCGCCCAGCCCAGGGGTGCGCCTCCTCAGAAGGCAAGAGGTAAAAAGAGCCAGGCTCGCACGGCCGAGTACAAGGCGATGCAGGACCTCTACATGAAAGACAGAAGGAGATTAGTCACTATTCTTTTCGACGAGGGAGATATTAACTCCTCCAATATACATCCGAAGAGCGATGTAGTCGAAGCTGCCTATAAAGATATCTTCGCACAAAAATCGCCACCGGACCGCGAAACGGTTTTGGCTATTGATTACGGGCTGGATAACTCATACCGGCCCATCTTAGAGACAGAAGTAGAGGAGGTGGTCAGGTCGCTAAAGACCTCTGCAGCCGAGCCCGGCGGGGTGAAAGTGAGCGATGTTAAGAGGATGGATACAAAGGCACTTACAGTGCTTCTTAATTCCATCCTCTACACGTCGTTCGTTCCCCCGTCTTTGAAAGAGTGCCGGAACACCCTTATACCTAAAGGTGGTGATGCGGCAGACATTAACAACTGGCGACCTATAACGATCACCTCCATTCTACTAAGAACATTTAATAAGATACTTGCTAGGTGGTTAGGCGAAATCGCAATCCATTGTACGCAAAAAGGTTTCCGTAAGATTGATGGATGCTTGTCCAACTCTCTGATTTTGCAAGATCTGATTAAAAGTCATAAGGAACGCAATGCCCCCTATGCAATTTTAACAGTCGACTTGAAGAAGGCTTTTGACTCAGTGAGTCATGAGTCGATCCCCCAAGCGCTCAAAAGAGCAGGTGTACACAGCAAAACGATCGACCTGATCGAACACCAGTATCGGGACTGTCGCACTACTATCAAGTGCGGCAGGGGCCTTACGGGACCTATTGCAATGCGTATGGGAGTTAAGCAGGGAAACTGACGTCGACCATAAATATGGCTTGGCAGTTGGTGAGGAGAAAGTCGCCTGCATGGTTTATGCGGACGACTTGTTAATCGTCGGTCTGGATGATCTCCACGTTCAGCACACCCTAGATGAGGTGTGCTGCTTTTTGAACAAACGTGGGCTACAGATCAATCCTGGGAAGTGTACGGCACTCCTTTCCAGCCGGGTTCCCGGCAAGAAAAAATTGTATACATTAACAGAGCCAGTTGTTTTCACAGGGGGGCAACCTCTGAAAGTTGTCGGAGTTGGTGACCAATTTAGGTACTTTGGCCAACAATTTGATTTTGCTGGAGTGAAACCGATTACAATGAAGCCCAGTCAGCGAATGAACTTGTTGCTGTAGTATATAATGCCCAGAGCTCTGTCAGTTTTACAGTATCCTGGCATAAGGGCTGCCACTTTGCAGCAATGTGATGTATTGTTCAGAAAAGCTGTAAATCGCCCATTACATCTTCCCTTGCAGACGCTAACGCTGTTTTCCATGCGAAGATGCGGGACAGCGGTCTTGCGACACAAATTCCACTAGTTTTAGTAGGTCGGGTTACAAAGCTGGCTCGTTCTGGCGATGAATTAACTGTCGCTACATTGAATACAAATCAGGGCCAGGCCGTATAACGTCGCCTGAGGAAAGTACCCGGCCGTTGCACCACCAGGGCCGAAGCTGCAGCCTGCCAGAAGTTTGAGTTGGAAAGGGGTTATTCCGGTAATGGTCTTTACCACGCCGGATATAACGCGACGTGCTTTCGCTGGATATTAAATCCATCCAAATACTGGTCTGGCAGGGACTATGAACGCGCTCAGCTGCGGTGCAATATGCTTCCAACGCGAGGCGGCGTTAACAATCCGAAGGAGTCACGGCGTTGTAGGGCTGGCTGCGATAGAACGCGTGTATATGTTTGATATTATGCAAAAGCTTTATCTTACAATTACCTCGTTATTCGCGGGTCTTAAAGGATATCTGTCGCCCAAACCAATATGCGTTATAATGTGAACAGACAAAATATTATTGTTATTATAAGCGAGCGAATGTTTTCACGCCGAACGACGCGGGGAACGTTCAATCGCGGCTCTCACATTGGCTACGTTTTCAGGTCCTGTTGCTGTCCTGGGACGTCCAGGCGACTTCTTTTTCAATGCTGAACTCGTCTGTCTAAAATTTGACACCCACACTTTAATCGTAGCGTGATGTGGAACAGGATCATGACGCCCGAGTCCGAAATGAATTCGAAAAGCACGTTGTGTAGCAATTATCGAACCGCCGCATTCGATAAACCGCTCAATAACAAAAGCACGATGTTCACCAGACCAAGGCATGTTGACTACTGACAAATGGCATAAAACCGGCTTTCTAACGGTTTTACCCCACTACTCTACCTGCTCCCTCTTCTGGGAAAAAGGGATTTGAAATCGGATAGGTTTTTCTGCCCCACCCTGTATATGTATAAATATTTTGTTTCATGGTGGTTCGCAGACAAATCTATGCAATTTAGAATACGAATGATATATTGTTATATTGAAGCAGTGCTCGTTTCTGAGAACGATGAAAAAATTATGATAAGTACCGCCTGTGTGTCACCACTATATCATAACCACATACTGTGTGAGTGTTGGCGTTGTTCGTGTTTAAGTGCGGCACCATTAGCTTAACATAATGATTTTGTAATCGCATAGTGGTATGAATAAAACACTTATTGTATACCAAAAATATCACGTATGTAACTTAATTAATATTGTTGGTATTATTTATAAAAACTTGTCAGTATTATGGTATAATGTTTTTTATATTATTTTTATTTCGACAATGTTTTAATAAAACTTTGGAGTTCCACATATCGTGAATTATTATTTTTGGTTCGCAGTTCGATGAAGAACGTTATTATATGTTATAGCAATTGAAAAATATATTATTTATATGTGTGTGTTGATTTATAATAATATATTTTAACAATATATAACTTAAATAATTTTTATTGTCTTTATATTAAGTGACACACAGTTACTCACGCCTTTGCCCCGATAGATAAAAACTTCAGTATATTTTACAAATTTTACTATTGTATGGTTTATTTTTATGTACAATAATAAATTTTGTTAATTTTAAACAATCATTCATAATATATATATATATATATATATATATATATATATATATATATATATATATATATATATATATATATATATATATATCTGATACTGCGTGCCAAACTAGGGTCATATGGCTACACGCGCCAAATGCCTCGCTAGATTTATACGTTATTATATGTTATATGTTATAGTGGAGTGTAATCTTAAATGGTGAAGGTCATATTTTTAAACATTGTAGAAGGTATTCTGTTAGTACTTTTTTCAAATTAATAAAATTCCAGAGATTTTTGGGATCACTGACTATAATATTTTCAACTATATTAATATATTTATCATACTCACTTTTAATTAAAATTTTAACATTAGATCTTATATTTTTATATTTATTTAAATGATAATTTGACTGAAGGTTCCTATAGAGTTTTCGATGATGTTCTTTTAGCTTTAGTGTTGAAATAATTTCCTTTGTGAACCAGACAGGATATTTAGAAATACGTCGAACAGTTTTTGGGATACATCTGTCTAGGATACTGTATAATACTTCGTAAAATTCATTGGTTGCTTCATTAATATCTTTGAAAGACTCTAAAAATTGCCAATTGACTTCTTTTACAAGTTGATATAACAAACAATAATTTCCTTTACTAAAATTATACATTGCTTTGGGATTGTTTTTAAGCCCAAAAGACTGGGAATTAATAATTGTATATTCAATATATAAGGATGGATGATGATTATCTTCAGGCACTAAACTAATATGACTCCTATCTACAGTACAATTCATATTTGATATTACAATATCTAAGATTCTATTATTTTTGTTTTGAATTTTGTTATGCTGCTGCACGTTTAATAAGTTTAAAAAATTTTGAAATACTTTTACTTTGTTATCCATATTATTATATACATAAAACTGATTTAAGTTTGTTAAATTTATATCACCTGTAACTAATATGTTAGAATTATACACAAATGTTAAAGAACTAACGAAACCAAAAAATTGTTCATAATCTGCCGTGCTAGTATTAGGTGGTATATATACTGCCAAAACATAAGTAACAAAGTTCGAATTTTTCATTTGAATCTTTACACACAAGACATCAATATTTTTTAATACACAGCTGATTTCTTGTTGCTGATGAATAAAAGAGTCATTGACCGCGATTAAATCTCCTCCTCCACTAGATTTGCCGGTGACAGCTCGATTTCGGTCCGAGCGGTAGATGCTGTAGCGCAGGTCAAGCAATTCATTATCACTGACGTTGTCTGCTAACCACGTCTCCGTAAATACAAGCACATCATAGTTCACAGGTAGCACATTCAGATAAAGTTGTGTTAACTTGGTATTTAAGACACGGACATTTTGGTAGTATAGACGTAGTTGCCGGATATTAAGTTATTTAGTTTTTTTGAACAATTCGCGGTACATTATTTAAATATTTAATATGTATATTTTTTTCGCCATTATCCATACGTCTTCGCAGTTCTTTATTTAGTTCCATTAGATATTCTCGTTGTTTTGGGGTTTTATCGCTCGTAATTTTAATATCTTTATATTTAGTAGATAATTGTAGTTTTTTTGAATTTTTGAGAGTGTTTAAAGCATCGGACGCGTTTTTAAATATTACTTTAATTGGGCGAGGTTTATTGGTTGTATTGTTTACTCTGCGTAATCGAAATACTTTTAACTCGGAAGTTGAGGAATTATTAGGAGAGATACTTGATATTAATTCGTTTATTATGGTTAAGGTATGAGTATTGTTGTCGGAATTCGCGGAACCGGTTTCTGGTTATTTCAGTCATTAATTATATTTTCGAAATCAACGCACTCCTCAAATCTGGTTTTCTTGAAACTGTTGAGTTCGGTTCTTAGGTCTTTAATTTCCGATTGTAAATTCAAGATAAGTTGTTTCAACTCTGCTCTTCCACTAATTGACATATCATTAGTAGATACACACGCATTGCAGGACCATTTTTTGGAACGTAGTGTGCGACTATCCGTGTTGGACATTTTTTGTACACATTCCGTGTGATATTGTGTACCGCAACCGGAACAATTAATCGCGGTTGATGTATCATATTTTTTGGAACACAATGAACATGACATAGACATCTGTGAATGTTTATTGAAACGGTACGACTATGAATCAACAAAAATCAGATAAATTCACTGTTTTTTACTTGGCGCCAACTCACGCACAAATCAGTTTAATTAAGTTTTTCATAAATTTTTAAGAAACAATTGAGTAAATTTAGAATTTTAAACCCAAAATTTTAAGACACTGAGAAATCACACACACTTGAGATTAGGATATGTGGATCACAGCACTTTTCTTCATAAGATGATATAAAATTGAAATATACTTTATACTATATGCAAGCGCTATTGACAAGAAAAGAGCGAGCAAAAAAAAAGATCAACTCTCACTTATGAATACATATACATATGGAATATGGATGGATGAAATAAAACAAATGCTGAATAAAATGACTAATGATTTAAAAAACGAAATGAATACAAATAAGGAGGAGATAAAAAAAGAATTTAAAGGATGCATAGATGTGAATAGTGAACTTATTAAAAAAAACTTCAAACTGATATAACGCAGAGAGAGAGAAAATGGGAGGATGAAAAGAAACAAATATACTAAAGACTTTGTTGTTTAGGATATAATATAACAAAATACAGTGAATATCATTAAGTACAATTTTTTGGAGGAACTCCGTTGTGCACTTGCCAGAGCAGCTAGAGTGCCGATCTGAACTATGGAAGTTACTGCGAAACACTCTAAATACACGTAATTCGCCTAGAAACGCGTTTTCAAGTGTTTTGGAGACATGTTTTGAGAAACAGTTTTTACGTCAGTTTTGAACATTTCACGGTCTAAAACAGACGATTTGTGTAGCATTTGGACACATATTCTACTGGTAGTTTCGATGGAACTTTGTTGTTTAGGATATAATATAACAAAATACAGTGAATTTCATTAAGTACAAATTTTTGGAGGAACTCCGTTGTGCACTCGCCACTGCAGCTAGAGTGCCGATCTGAACTATGGAAGTTACTGCAAAACACTCTAAAAACACGCAATTCGCCTAGAACACGCGATTTCAATTGATTTGGAGACATATTTTGGGAAACAGTTTTTACGTCAGATTTGAACGTTTCACGGTCAGAAACGACGATTTTGTATATTTAGTTTGGAAACGTATTCTACCTGTAGTTTCGATGGCACTTGGTTATTTAGGGTACAATAAGACAAAATACACTGATATTTAGTGAATACAAGCTTTTGGAGGCATTCCGTGGTGCACTAGCTAGCTCAGCTAGAGTGCCGATCTTAACTATGCAAGTTACTGCAAAACACCCTATTAACACGTTATTCGCATAGAAAACGAGTTTTCAAGTGATTTGGACACATGTTTTGAGAAACAGTTTTTACTTCAGATTTGAACATTTCACGGTCTAAAACGGGTGATTTGTGTAGCATTTGGACACATAATCTACTGGTAGTTTCGATGGAACTTTGTTTTTTAGGATATAATATAACAAAATACAGTAAATATCATTAAGTACAATTTTTTGGAGGAACTCCGTTGTGCACTTGCCAGAGCAGCTAGAGTGCCGATCTGAACTATGGAAGTTACTGCGAAACACTCTAAATACACGTAATTCGGCTAGAAACGCGTTTTTAAGTGTTTTGGAGACATGTTTTGAAAAACAGTTTTTACGTCAGCTTTGAACGTTTCACGGTCTAAAACAGACGATTTGTGTAGCATTTGGACACATATTCTACTGGTAGTTTCGATGGAACTTTGTTGTTTAGGATATAATATAACAAAATACAGTGAATTTCATTAAGTACAATTTTTTGGAGGAACTCCGTTGTGCATTTGCCAGTGCAGCTAGAGTGCCGATCTGAATTATGGAAGTTACTGCAAAACACTCTAAAAACACGCAATTCGCCTAGAAAACGCGATTTTAAGTGATTTGGAGACATGTTTTGAGAAACAGTTTTTACGTCAGATTTGAACGTTTCACGGTCAGAAACGACGATTTTGTATATTAAGTTTGGAAACGTATTCTACCTGTAGTTTCGATCGCACTTGGTTATTTAAGGTACAATAAGACCAAATACACTCATATTTAGTGAATACAAGCTTTTGGAGGCATTCCGTGGTGCACTAGCTAGCTCAGCTAGAGTGCCGATCTTAACTATGCAAGTTACTGCAAAACACCCTAATAACACGTAATTCGCATAGAAAACGCGTTTTCAAGTGAATTGGACACATGTTTTGAGAAACAGTTTTTACTTCAGATTTGAACTTTTCACGGTCTAAAACGGGCGATTTGTGTAGCATTTGGACACATATTCTACTGGTAGTTTCGATGGAACTTTGTTGTTTAGGATATAATATAACAAAATACAGTGAATATCATTAAGTACAATTTTTTGGAGGAACTCCGTTGTGCACTTGCCAGAGCAGCTAGAGTGCCGATATGAACTATGGAAGTTAGAAACGCGTTTTCAAGTGTTTTGGAGACATGTTTTAAAAAACAGTTTTCACGTCAGATTTGAACGTTTCACGGTCTGAAACGGACGATTTGTGTAGCATTTGGACACATATTCTACTAGTAGTTTCGATGGAACTTTGTTGTTTGGGATATAATATAACCAAATACAGTGAATTTCATTAAGTACAAATTTTTGGAGGAACTCCGTTGTGCACTCGCCAGTGCAGCTAGAGTGCCGATCTAAACTATGGAAGTTACTGCAAAACACTCTAAAAACACGCAATTCGCCTAGAACACGCGATTTCAAGTGATTTGGAGACATGTTTTGAGAAACAGTTTTTACGTCAGATTTGAACGTTTCTCGGTCAGAAACGACGATTTTGTATATTAAGTTTGGAAACGTATTCTACCTGTAGTTTCGAATTCACTTAGTTATTTAGGGTACAATAAGACAAAATACACTGATATTTAGTGAATACAAGCTTTTGGAGGCATTCCGTGGTGCACTAGCTAGCTCAGCTGGAGTGCCGATCTTAACTATGCAAGTTACTGCAAAACACCCTAATAACACGTTATTCGCATAGAAAACGCGTTTTCAAGTGATTTGGACACATGTTTTGAGAAACAGTTTTTACTTCAGATTTGAACATTTCACGGTCTAAAACGGGCGATTTGTGTAGCATTTGGACACATAATCTACTGGTAGTTTCGATGGAACTTTGTTGTTTAGGATATAATATGACAAAATACAGTGAATATCATTAAGTACAATTTTTTGGAGGAACTCCGCTGTGCACTTGCCAGAGCAGCTAGAGTGCCGATCTGAACTATGGAAGATACTGCGAAACACTCTAAATACACGTAGTTCGCCTAGAAACGCGTTTTCAAGTGTTTTGGAGACATGTTTTGAGAAACAGTTTTTACGTCAGTTTTGAACGTTTCACGGTCTAAAACAGACGATTTGTGTAGCATTTGGACACATATTCTACTGGTAGTTTCGATGGAACTTTGTTGTTTAGGATATAATATAACAAAATACAGTGAATTTCATTAAGTACAAATTTTTAGAGGAACTCCGTTGTGCACTCGCCACTGCAGCTAGAGTGCCGATCTGAACTATGGAAGTTACTGCAAAACACTCTAAAAACACGCAATTCGCCTAGAACACGCGATTTCAATTGATTTGGAGACATATTTTGGGAAACAGTTTTTACGTCAGATTTGAACGTTTCACGGTCAGAAACGACGATTTTGTATATTTAGTTTGGAAACGTATTCTACCTGTAGTTTCGATGGCACTTGGTTATTTAGGGTACAATAAGACAAAATACACTGATATTTAGTGAATACAAGCTTTTGGAGGCATTCCGTGGTGCACTAGCTAGCTCAGCTAGAGTGCCGATCTTAACTATGCAAGTTACTGCAAAACACCCTATTAACACGTTATTCGCATAGAAAACGAGTTTTCAAGTGATTTGGACACATGTTTTGAAAAACAGTTTTTACTTCAGATTTGAACATTTCACGGTCTAAAACGGGCGATTTGTGTAGCATTTGGACACATAATCTACTGGTAGTTTCGATGGAACTTTGTTGTTTAGGATATAATATGACAAAATACAGTGAATATCATTAAGTACAATTTTTTGGAGGAACTCCGTTGTGCACTTGCCAGAGCAGCTAGAGTGCCGATCTGAACTATGGAAGTTACTGCGAAACACTCTAAATACACGTAGTTCGCCTAGAAACGCGTTTTCAAGTGTTTTGGAGACATGTTTTGAGAAACAGTTTTTACGTCAGTTTTGAACGTTTCACGGTCTAAAACAGACGATTTGTGTAGCATTTGGACACATATTCTACTGGTAGTTTCGATGGAACTTTGTTGTTTAGGATATAATATAACAAAATACAGTGAATTTCATTAAGTACAAATTTTTAGAGGAACTCCGTTGTGCACTCGCCACTGCAGCTAGAGTGCCGATCTGAACTATGGAAGTTACTGCAAAACACACTAAAAACACGCAATTCGCCTAGAACACGCGATTTCAATTGATTTGGAGACATATTTTGGGAAACAGTTTTTACGTCAGATTTGAACGTTTCACGGTCAGAAACGACGATTTTGTATATTTAGTTTGGAAACGTATTCTACCTGTAGTTTCGATGGCACTTGGTTATTTAGGGTACAATAAGACAAAATACACTGATATTTAGTGAATACAAGCTTTTGGAGGCATTCCGTGGTGCACTAGCTAGCTCAGCTAGAGTGCCGATCTTAACTATGCAAGTTACTGCAAAACACCCTATTAACACGTTATTCGCATAGAAAACGAGTTTTCAAGTGATTTGGACACATGTTTTGAGAAACAGTTTTTACTTCAGATTTGAACATTTCACGGTCTAAAACGGGCGATTTGTGTAGCATTTGGACACATAATCTACTGGTAGTTTCGATGGAACTTTGTTTTTTAGGATATAATATAACAAAATACAGTAAATATCATTAAGTACAATTTTTTGGAGGAACTCCGTTGTGCACTTGCCAGAGCAGCTAGAGTGCCGATCTGAACTATGGAAGTTACTGCGAAATACTCTAAATACACGTAATTCGGCTAGAAACGCGTTTTCAAGTGTTTTGGAGACATGTTTTGAAAAACAGTTTTTACGTCAGCTTTGAACGTTTCACGGTCTAAAACAGACGATTTGTGTAGCATTTGGACACATATTCTACTGGTAGTTTCGATGGAACTTTGTTGTTTAGGATATAGTATAACAAAATACAGTGAATTTCATTAAGTACAATTTTTTGGAGGAACTCCGTTGTGCATTTGCCAGTGCAGCTAGAGTGCCGATCTGAATTATGGAAGTTACTGCAAGATTTTAAGTGATTTGGAGACATGTTTTGAGAAACAGTTTTTACGTCAGATTTGAACGTTTCACGGTCAGAAACGACGATTTTGTATATTAAGTTTGGAAACGTATTCTACCTGTAGTTTCGATCGCACTTGGTTATTTAAGGTACAATAAGACCAAATACACTCATATTTAGTGAATACAAGCTTTTGGAGGCATTCCGTGGTGCACTAGCTAGCTCAGCTAGAGTGCCGATCTTAACTATGCAAGTTACTGCAAAACACCCTAATAACACGTAATTCGCATAGAAAACGCGTTTTCAAGTGAATTGGACACATGTTTTGAGAAACTGTTTTTACTTCAGATTTGAACTTTTCACGGTCTAAAACGGGCGATTTGTGTAGCATTTGGACACATATTCTACTGGTAGTTTCGATGGAACTTTGTTGTTTAGGATATAATATAACAAAATACAGTGAATATCATTAAGTACAATTTTTTGGAGGAACTCCGTTGTGCACTTGCCAGAGCAGCTAGAGTGCCGATCTGAACTATGGAAGTTACTGCGAAACACTCTAAATACAGGTAATTCGCCTAGAAACGCGTTTTCAAGTGTTTTGGAGACATGTTTTGAGAAACAGTTTTTACGTAAGATTTGAACGTTTCACGGTCTGAAACGGGCGATTTGTGTAGCATTTGGACACATATTCTACTGGTAGTTTCGATGGAACTTTGTTGTTTAGGATATAATATAACAAAATACAGTGAATTTCTATAAGTACAATTTTTTGGAGGAACTCCGTTGTGCACTTGCCAGTGCAGCTAGAGTGCCGATCTAAATTATGGAAAATACTGTAAAACACTCTAAAACACGCAATTCGCCTAGAAATCGCGATTTTAAGTGATTTGGAGACATGTTTTAAAAAACAGTTTTTACGTTAGATTTGAACGTTTCACGGTCAGAAACGACGATTTTGTATATTTAGTTTGGAAACGTATTCTACCTGTAGTTTCGATGGCACTTGGTTATTTAGGGTACAATAAGACAAAATACACTGATATTTAGTGAATACAAGCTTTTGGAGGCATTCCGTGGTGCACTAGCTAGCTCAGCTAGAGTGCCGATCTTAACTATGAAAGTTACTGCAAAACACCCTAATAACACGTAATTCGCATAGAAAACGCGTTTTCAAGTGATTTGGACACATGTTTTGAGAAACAGTTTTTACGTCAGATTTGAACGTTTCACGGTCAGAAACGACGATTTTGTATATTAAGTTTGGAAACTTATTCTACCTGTAGTTTCGATGGCACTTGGTTATTTAGGGTACAATAAGACAAAATACACTGACATTTAGTGAATACAAGCTTTTGGAGGCATTCCGTGGTGCACTAGCTAGCTCAGCTAGAGTGCCGATCTTAACTATGCAAGTTACTGCAAAACACCCTAATAACACGTAATTCGCATAGAAAACCCGTTTTCAAGTGATTTGGACACATGTTTTGTGAAACAGTTTTTACGTCAGATTTGAACGTTTCACGGTCTAAAACGGGCGATTTGTGTAGCATTTGGACACATATTCTACTGTTAGTTTCGATGGAACTTTGTTGTTTAGGATATAATATAACAAAATACAGTGAATATCATTAAGTACAATTTTTTGGAGAAACTCCGTTGTGCACTTGCCAGAGCAGCTAGAGTGCCGATCTGAACTATGGAAGTTACTGCGAAACACTCTAAATACACGTAATTCGCCTAGAAACGCGTTTTCAAGTGTTTTGGAGACATGTTTTAAAAAACAGTTTTCACGTCAGATTTGAACGTTTCACGGTCTGAAACGGACGATTTGTGTAGCATTTGGACACATATTCTACTAGTAGTTTCGATGGAACTTTGTTGTTTGGGATATAATATAACCAAATACAGTGAATTTTATTAAGTACAAATTTTTGGAGGAACTCCGTTGTGCACTCGCCAGTGCAGCTAGAGTGCCGATCTAAACTATGGAAGTTACTGCAAAACACTCTAAAAACACGCAATTCGCCTAGAACACGCGATTTCAAGTGATTTGGAGACATGTTTTGAGAAACAGTTTTTACGTCAGATTTGAACGTTTCTCGGTCAGAAACGACGATTTTGTATATTAAGTTTGGAAACGTATTCTACCTGTAGTTTCGAATTCACTTGGTTATTTAGGGTACAATAAGACAAAATACACTGATATTTAGTGAATACAAGCTTTTGGAGGCATTCCGTGGTGCACTAGCTAGCTCAGCTGGAGTGCCGATCTTAACTATGCAAGTTACTGCAAAACACCCTAATAACACGTTATTCGCATAGAAAACGCGTTTTCAAGTGATTTGGACACATGTTTTGAGAAACAGTTTTTACTTCAGATTTGAACATTTCACGGTCTAAAACGGGCGATTTGTGTAGCATTTGGACACATAATCTACTGGTAGTTTCGATGGAACTTTGTTGTTTAGGATATAATATGACAAAATACAGTGAATATCATTAAGTACAATTTTTTGGAGGAACTCCGTTGTGCACTTGCCAGAGCAGCTAGAGTGCCGATCTGAACTATGGAAGTTACTGCGAAACACTCTAAATACACGTAGTTCGCCTAGAAACGCGTTTTCAAGTGTTTTGGAGACATGTTTTGAGAAACAGTTTTTACGTCAGTTTTGAACGTTTCACGGTCTAAAACAGACGATTTGTGTAGCATTTGGACACATATTCTACTGGTAGTTTCGATGGAACTTTGTTGTTTAGGATATAATATAACAAAATACAGTGAATTTCATTAAGTACAAATTTTTGGAGGAACTCCGTTGTGCACTCGCCACTGCAGCTAGAGTGCCGATCTGAACTATGGAAGTTACTGCAAAACACTCTAAAAACACGCAATTCGCCTAGAACACGCGATTTCAATTGATTTGGAGACATATTTTGGAAAACAGTTTTTACGTCAGATTTGAACGTTTCACGGTCAGAAACGACGATTTTGTATATTTAGTTTGGAAACGTATTCTACCTGTAGTTTCGATGGCACTTGGTTATTTAGGGTACAATAAGACAAAATACACTGATATTTAGTGAATACAAGCTTTTGGAGGCATTCCGTGGTGCACTAGCTAGCTCAGCTAGAGTGCCGATCTTAACTATGCAAGTTACTGCAAAACACCCTATTAACACGTTATTCGCATAGAAAACGAGTTTTCAAGTGATTTGGACACATGTTTTGAGAAACAGTTTTTACTTCAGATTTGAACATTTCACGGTCTAAAACGGGCGATTTGTGTAGCATTTGGACACATAATCTACTGGTAGTTTCGATGGAACTTTGTTTTTTAGGATATAATATAACAAAATACAGTAAATATCATTAAGTACAATTTTTTGGAGGAACTCCGTTGTGCACTTGCCAGAGCAGCTAGAGTGCCGATCTGAACTATGGAAGTTACTGCGAAACACTCTAAACACACGTAATTCGGCTAGAAACGCGTTTTCAAGTGTTTTGGAGACATGTTTTGAAAAACAGTTTTTACGTCAGCTTTGAACGTTTCACGGTCTAAAACAGACGATTTGTGTAGCATTTGGACACATATTCTACTGGTAGTTTCGATGGAACTTTGTTCTTTAGGATATAATATAACAAAATACAGTGAATTTCATTAAGTACAATTTTTTGGAGGAACTCCGTTGTGCATTTGCCAGTGCAGCTAGAGTGCCGATCTGAATTATGGAAGTTACTGTAAAAGACTCTAAAACACGCAATTCGCCTAGAAAACGCGATTTCAAGTGATTTGGAGACATGTTTTGAGAAACAGTTTTTACGTCAGATTTGAACGTTTCACGGTCAGAAACGACGATTTTGTATATTAAGTTTGGAAACGTATTCTACCTGTAGTTTCGATGGCACTTGGTTATTTAAGGTACAATAAGACCAAATACACTCATATTTAGTGAATACAAGCTTTTGGAGGCATTCCGTGGTGCACTAGCTAGCTCAGCTAGAGTGCCGATCTTAACTATGCAAGTTACTGCAAAACACCCTAATAACACGTAATTCGCATAGAAAACGCGTTTTCAAGTGAATTGGACACATGTTTTGAGAAACAGTTTTTACTTCAGATTTGAACTTTTCACGGTCTAAAACGGGCGATTTGTGTAGCATTTGGACACATATTCTACTGGTAGTTTCGATGGAACTTTGTTGTTTAGGATATAATATAACAAAATACAGTGAATATCATTAAGTACAATTTTTTGGAGGAACTCCGTTTTGCACTCGCCAGTGCAGCTAGAGTGCCGATCTGAACTATGGAAGTTACTGCAAAACACTCTAAAAACACGCAATTCACCTAGAACACGCGATTTCAAGTGATTTGGAGACATGTTTTTAGAAACAGTTTTTACGTCAGATTTGAATGTTTCACGGTCAGAAACGACGATTTTGTATATTAATTTGGAAAGGTATTCTACCTGTAGTTTCGATGGCACTTGGTTATTTAGGGTACAATAAGACAAAATACACTGATATTTAGTGAATACAAGCTTTTGGAGGCATTCCGTGGTGCACTAGCTAGCTCAGCTAGAGTGCCGATCTTAACTATGCAAGTTACTGCAAAACACCTTAATAACACGTATATCGCATAGAAAACGCGTTTTCAAGTGATTTGGAGACATGTTTCGAGAAACAGTTTTTACGTCAGATTTGAACTTTTCACGGTCTAAAACGGACGATTTGTGAAGCATTTGGACACATATTCTACTGGTAGTTTCGATGGAACTTTGTTGTTTAGGATATAATATAACAAAATACAGTGAATATCATTAAGTACAATTTTTTGGAGGAACTCCGTTGTGCACTTGCCAGAGCAGCTAAAGTGCCGATCTGAACTATGGAAGTTACTGCGAAACACTCTAAATACACGTAATTCGCCTAGAAACGCGTTTTCAAGTGTTTTGGAGACATGTTTTGAGAAACAGTTTTTACGTCAGATTTGAACGTTTCACGGTCTGAAACGGACGATTTGTGTAGCATTTGGACACATATTCTACTGGTAGTTTCGATGGAACTTTGTTGTGTAGGATATAATATAACAAAATACAGTGAATTTCATTAAGTACAATTTTTTGGAGGAACTCCGTTGTGCAATTGCCAGTGCAGTTAGAGTGCCGATGTGAATTATGGAAGTTACTGTAAAATACTCTAAAACACGCAATTCGCCTAGAAAACGCGATTTCAAATGATTTGGAGACATTTTTGAGAAACAGTTTTTACGTCAGATTTGAACGTTTCACGGTCAGAAACGACGATTTTATATATTTAGTTTGGAAACGTATTCTACCTGTAGTTTCGATGGCACTTGGTTATTTAGGGTACAATAAGACAAAATACACTGATATTTAGTGAATACAAGCTTTTGGAGGTATTCCGTGGTGCACTAGCTAGCTCAGCTAGAGTGCCGATCTTAACTATGCAAGTTAATGCAAAACACCTTAATAACACGTAATTCGCATAGAAAACGCGTTTTCAAGTGATTTGGACACATGTTTTGAGAAACAGTTTTTACGTCAGATTTGAACGTTTCACGGTCTAAAACGGGCGATGTGTGTAGCATTTGGACACATATTCTACTGGTAGTTTCGATGGAACTTTGTTGTTTAGGATATAATATAACAAAATACAGTGAATTTCATTAAGTACAATTTTTTGGGGGAACTCCGTTGTGCACTTGCCAGAGCAGCTAGTGTGCTGATCTGAACTATAGAAGTTACTGCAAAACACTCTAAATACACGTAATTCGCCTAGAAAACGCGTTTTCAAGTATTTTGGAGACATGTTTTGAGAAACAGTTTTTACGTCAGATTTGAACGTTTCACGGTCTGAAACGGACGATCTGTGCAGCTTTTGGACACATATTCTACTGGTAGTTTCGATGGATCTTTGTTGTTTAGGATATAATATAACAAAATACAGTGAATTTCATTAAGTACAATTTTTTGGAGGAACTCCGTTGTGCACTTGCCAGAGCAGCTAGAGTGCCGATCTGAACTATGGAAGTTACTGCGAAACACTCTAAATACACGTAATTCGCCTAGAAAACGCGTTTTCAAGTGTTTTAGAGACATGTTTTGAGAAACAGTTTTTACGTCAGATTTGAACGTTTCACGGTCTGAAACGAACGATTTGTGTGTAGCATTTGGACATATATTCTACCTGCAGTTTCGATGGCACTTGGTTATTTAGGCTACATTAAGATAAAATACACTGATTTTTAGTGAATACAAGCTTTTCGAGGCACTCCGTGGTGCACTCGCCAGCGCAGCTAGAGTGCAGATTTGAACTATAAAAGTTACTGCAAAACACCCTAAAAACACGTAATTCGCTTAGAAAACGCATTTTCAAGTGATTTGGAGTTATGTTCTGAGAAACAGTTTTTACATCATATTTGAGCGTTTCACGGTCTGAAACGACGATTTTGCATGTATCTTTCGAAACATATTCTACCTGTAGTGTCGATGGAACTAGGTTATTTGTGGTACAATAAGACAAAATACACTGATTTTTTGTAAATACAACCTTTTGGAGGCACTACGTGGTGCACTCGCCAGCGCAGCTAGAGTGCCGATTTGAACTATAGAAGTTACTGCAAAACACTTAAAAACACGTAACTCGCTTAGAAAACGCGTTTTAAAGTGATTTGGAGACATGTTTTGAAAAACAGTTTTTACATCATATTTGAGCGTTTCACGGTCTGAAACGACGATTTTGCATGTATCTTTGGAAACATATTCTACCTGTAGTTTCGATGGAACTAGGTTATTTAGGGTACAATAAGACAAAATACACTGATTTTTAGTGAATACAAGATTTTGGAGGCACTCCGTGGTGCACTCGCCAGCGCAGCTAGAGTGCCGAATTGAACTATAGAAGTTACTGCAAAACACCTTAAAAACACGTAATTTGCTTAGAAAACGCATTTTCAAGTGATTTGGAGACATGATTTGAGAATCAGTTTTTACATCATATTTGAGCGTTTCACGGTCTGAAACGACGATTTTGCATGTATCTTTCGAAACATATACTACCTGTAGTTTCGATGGAACTAGGTTATTTAGGGTACAATAAGACAAAATACACTGTTTTTTAGTGAATACAACCTTTTGGAGGCACTCCGTGGTGCACTCGCCAGCGCAGCTAGAGTGCCGATATGAACTATAGAAGTTACTGCAAAACACTTAAAAACACGTAACTCGCTTAGAAAATGCGTTTTAAAGTGATTTGGAGACATGTTTTGAGAAACAGTTTTTACATCAGATTTGAACGTTTCACGGTCTGAAACGACGATGTTGTATGCATACTTTGGAAACATATTCTACCTGTAGTTTTGATGGCACTTGGTTGTTTAGGCTACAATAAGACAAAAAACACTGATTGTTAGTGAATACAAGCTTTTAGAGGCACTCCGTGGTGCACTCGCCAGCGCAGCTAGAGTGGTGATTTGAACTATAGAAGTTACTGCAAAACACCCTAAAAACACGTAATTCGCTTAGAAAACGCATTTTCAAGTGATTTGAGGACATGTTTTGAGAAACAGTTTTTACATCATATTTGAGCGTTTCACGGTCTGAAACGAACGATTTCTGTGTAGCATTTGCACACATATTCTACCTGCAGTTTCGATGGCACTTGGTTATTTAGGCTACATTAAGACAAAATACACTGATTTTTAGTGAATACAAGCTTTTGGAAGCACTCCGTGGTGCACTCGCCAGCGCAGCTAGAGTGCCGATTTAAACTATAAAAGTTACTGCAAAACACCCTAAAACACGTAATTCGCTTAGAAAACGCATTTTCAAGTGATTTGGAGACATGTTCTGAGAAACAGTTTTTACTTCATATTTGAGCGTTTCACGGTCTGAAACGAACGATTTGTGTGTAGCATTTGGACACATATTCTACCTGCATTTTCGATGGCATTTGGTTATTTAGGCTACATTAAGACAAAATACACTGATTTTTAGTGAATACAAGCTTTTGAAGGCACTCCGTGGTGCACTCGCCAGCGCAACTAGAGTGCCGATTTGAACTATAGAAGTTACTGCAAAACACTCTAAAAACACGCAGTTCGCTTAGAAAACGCGTTTTCAAGTGATTTGGAAGCATGTTTTGAGAAACAGTTTTTACATCAGATTTGAACGTTTCACGGTCTGAAACGACGATTTTGTATGTATACTTTGGAAACATATTTTACCTGCAGTTTCGATGGCACTTGTTTATTTAGGCTACATTAAAATAAATACACTGATTTTTAGTGAATACAAGCTTTTGGAGGCACTCCGTGGTGCACTCACCAGCGCAGCTAGAGTGCCGATTTGAACTATGGAAGTTTCTGCAAAACACTCTAAAAACACGTAGTTCGCTTAGAAAACGCGTTTTCAAGTGATTTGGAGACATGATTTTAGAAACAGTTTTTACATCAGATTTGAACGTTTCACGGTCTGAAACGACGATTTTGTATGAAAACTTTGGAAACATATTCTACCTGTAGTTTCGATGGCACTTCATTATTAAGGCTACAATAAAACAAAATACACTGATTTTTAGTGAATACAAGCTTTTGGAGGCGCTCCGTGGTGCACTCGCCAGCGCAGCTAGAGTGCTGATTTGAACTATAGAAGTTACTGCAAAACACTCTAACAACACGTAGTTCGCTTAGAAAACGCGTTTTCAAGTGATTTCGAGACATGTTTTGTGAAACAGTTTTTACTTCAGGTTTGAACGTTTCACGGTCTGAAACGACGATTTTGTATTTATAATTTGGAAACATATTCTACCTGTAGTTTCGATACTTGGTTATTTAGGCTACATTAGGACAAAATACACTGATTTAGTAGGGAATACAAGCTTTTGGAAGCACTCCGTGGTGCACTCGCCAGCGCAGCTAGAGTGCCGATTTGAACTATAGAAGTTACTGCAAAACACCCTAAAAACACGTAATTCGCTTAGAAAACGCATTTTCAAGTGATTTGGAGTCATGTTTTGAAAAACAGTTTTTACATCAGATTTGAACGTTTCACGGTCTGAAACGACGATTTTGTATGTATACTTTGGAAACATATTCTACCTGTAGTTTCAATGGCACTTGGTTATTTAGGCTACAATAAGACAAAATACACTGATATTTAGTGAATACAAGCTTTTGGAGGCACTCCGTGGTGCACTCGCCAGCGCAGTTAGAGTGCCGTTTTGAACTATAGAAGTTACTGCAAAACACTCAAAAACACGTAATTCGCTTAGAAAACGCGTTTTCAAATGATTTGGAGACATGTTTTGAAAAACAGTTTTTACATCAGATTTGAACGTTTCACGGTCTGAAACGACGATTTTGTATGTATACTTTGGAAACATATTTTACCTGCAGTTTCGATGGCACTTGTTTATTTAGGCTACATTAAAATAAATACACTGATTTTTAGTGAATACAAGCTTTTGGAGGCACTCCGTGGTGCACTCACCAGCGCAGCTAGAGTGCCGATTTGAACTATAGAAGTTACTGCAAAACATTCTAAAAGCACGTAATTCGCTTAGAAAACGCATTTTCAAGTAATTTGGAGACATGTTTTGAGAAACAGTTTTTACATCATATTTGAGCGTTTCACGGTCTGAAACGAACGATTTGTGTGTAGCATTTGGACACATATTCTACCTGCAGTTTCGATGGCACTTGGTTATTTAGGCTACATTAAGACAAAATACACTGATTTTTAGTGAATACAAGCTTTTGGAGGCACTCCGTGGTGCACTCGCCAGCGCAGCTAGAGTGCCGATTTGAACTATAGAAATTTCTGCAAAACACCTAAAAACACGTAATTCGCTTAGAAAACGCATTTTCATTTGATTTGGAGACATGTTCTGAGAAACAGTTTTTACATTATATTGGAGCGTTTCACGGTGTGAAACAAACGATTTGTGTTTAGCATTTGGACATATATTCCACCTGCAGTTTCGATGGCACTTAGTTATTTAGGCTACATTAAGACAAAATACACTGATTTTTTAGTGAATACAAGCTTTTGGAGGCATTCCATGGTGCACTCGCCAGCGCAGCTAAAGTGCCGATTTGAACGATAGAAGTTACTGCAAAACACCCTAAAAAC
>OY720463.1:37730807-37735702 GCA_963082715.1 Harpalus rubripes
TATGTATGTATGTATGTATGTATGTATGTATGTATGTATGTATGTATGTATGTATGTATGTATGTATGTATGTATGTATGTATGTATGTATGTATGTATGTATGTATGTATGTATGTATGTATGTATGTATGTATGTATGTATGTATGTATGTATGTATGTATGTATGTATGTATGTATGTATGTATGTATGTATGTATGTATGTATGTATGTATGTATGTATGTATGTATGTATGTATGTATGTATGTATGTATGTATGTATGTATGTATGTATGTATGTATGTATGTATGTATGTATGTATGTATGTATGTATGTATGTATGTATGTATGTATGTATGTATGTATGTATGTATGTATGTATGTATGTATGTATGTATGTATGTATGTATGTATGTATGTATGTATGTATGTATGTATGTATGTATGTATGTATGTATGTATGTATGTATGTATGTATGTATGTATGTATGTATGTATGTATGTATGTATGTATGTATGTATGTATGTATGTATGTATGTATGTATGTATGTATGTATGTATGTATGTATGTATGTATGTATGTATGTATGTATGTATGTATGTATGTATGTATGTATGTATGTATGTATGTATGTATGTATGTATGTATGTATGTATGTATGTATGTATGTATGTATGTATGTATGTATGTATGTATGTATGTATGTATGTATGTATGTATGTATGTATGTATGTATGTATGTATGTATGTATGTATGTATGTATGTATGTATGTATGTATGTATGTATGTATGTATGTATGTATGTATGTATGTATGTATGTATGTATGTATGTATGTATGTATGTATGTATGTATGTATGTATGTATGTATGTATGTATGTATGTATGTATGTATGTATGTATGTATGTATGTATGTATGTATGTATGTATGTATGTATGTATGTATGTATGTATGTATGTATGTATGTATGTATGTATGTATGTATGTATGTATGTATGTATGTATGTATGTATGTATGTATGTATGTATGTATGTATGTATGTATGTATGTATGTATGTATGTATGTATGTATGTATGTATGTATGTATGTATGTATGTATGTATGTATGTATGTATGTATGTATGTATGTATGTATGTATGTATGTATGTATGTATGTATGTATGTATGTATGTATGTATGTATGTATGTATGTATGTATGTATGTATGTATGTATGTATGTATGTATGTATGTATGTATGTATGTATGTATGTATGTATGTATGTATGTATGTATGTATGTATGTATGTATGTATGTATGTATGTATGTATGTATGTATGTATGTATGTATGTATGTATGTATGTATGTATGTATGTATGTATGTATGTATGTATGTATGTATGTATGTATGTATGTATGTATGTATGTATGTATGTATGTATGTATGTATGTATGTATGTATGTATGTATGTATGTATGTATGTATGTATGTATGTATGTATGTATGTATGTATGTATGTATGTATGTATGTATGTATGTATGTATATGTATGTATGTATGTATGTATGTATGTATGTATGTATGTATGTATGTATGTATGTATGTATGTATGTATGTATGTATGTATGTATGTATGTATGTATGTATGTATGTATGTATGTATGTATGTATGTATGTATGTATGTATGTATGTATGTATGTATGTATGTATGTATGTATGTATGTATGTATGTATGTATGTATGTATGTATGTATGTATGTATGTATGTATGTATGTATGTATGTATGTATGTATGTATGTATGTATGTATGTATGTATGTATGTATGTATGTATGTATGTATGTATGTATGTATGTATGTATGTATGTATGTATGTATGTATGTATGTATGTATGTATGTATGTATGTATGTATGT
This sequence comes from Harpalus rubripes, assembly GCA_963082715.1. NCBI lineage: Eukaryota > Metazoa > Arthropoda > Insecta > Coleoptera > Carabidae > Harpalus > Harpalus rubripes. The sequence goes on from OY720463.1 coordinate 37,732,695, forward strand.
ATGTATGTATGTATGTATGTATGTATGTATGTATGTATGTATGTATGTATGTATGTATGTATGTATGTATGTATGTATGTATGTATGTATGTATGTATGTATGTATGTATGTATGTATGTATGTATGTATGTATGTATGTATGTATGTATGTATGTATGTATGTATGTATGTATGTATGTATGTATGTATGTATGTATGTATGTATGTATGTATGTATGTATGTATGTATGTATGTATGTATGTATGTATGTATGTATGTATGTATGTATGTATGTATGTATGTATGTATGTATGTATGTATGTATGTATGTATGTATGTATGTATGTATGTATGTATGTATGTATGTATGTATGTATGTATGTATGTATGTATGTATGTATGTATGTATGTATGTATGTATGTATGTATGTATGTATGTATGTATGTATGTATGTATGTATGTATGTATGTATGTATGTATGTATGTATGTATGTATGTATGTATGTATGTATGTATGTATGTATGTATGTATGTATGTATGTATGTATGTATGTATGTATGTATGTATGTATGTATGTATGTATGTATGTATGTATGTATGTATGTATGTATGTATGTATGTATGTATGTATGTATGTATGTATGTATGTATGTATGTATGTATGTATGTATGTATGTATGTATGTATGTATGTATGTATGTATGTATGTATGTATGTATGTATGTATGTATGTATGTATGTATGTATGTATGTATGTATGTATGTATGTATGTATGTATGTATGTATGTATGTATGTATGTATGTATGTATGTATGTATGTATGTATGTATGTATGTATGTATGTATGTATGTATGTATGTATGTATGTATGTATGTATGTATGTATGTATGTATGTATGTATGTATGTATGTATGTATGTATGTATGTATGTATGTATGTATGTATGTATGTATGTATGTATGTATGTATGTATGTATGTATGTATGTATGTATGTATGTATGTATGTATGTATGTATGTATGTATGTATGTATGTATGTATGTATGTATGTATGTATGTATGTATGTATGTATGTATGTATGTATGTATGTATGTATGTATGTATGTATGTATGTATGTATGTATGTATGTATGTATGTATGTATGTATGTATGTATGTATGTATGTATGTATGTATGTATGTATGTATGTATGTATGTATGTATGTATGTATGTATGTATGTATGTATGTATGTATGTATGTATGTATGTATGTATGTATGTATGTATGTATGTATGTATGTATGTATGTATGTATGTATGTATGTATGTATGTATGTATGTATGTATGTATGTATGTATGTATGTATGTATGTATGTATGTATGTATGTATGTATGTATGTATGTATGTATGTATGTATGTATGTATGTATGTATGTATGTATGTATGTATGTATGTATGTATGTATGTATGTATGTATGTATGTATGTATGTATGTATGTATGTATGTATGTATGTATGTATGTATGTATGTATGTATGTATGTATGTATGTATGTATGTATGTATGTATGTATGTATGTATGTATGTATGTATGTATGTATGTATGTATGTATGTATGTATGTATGTATGTATGTATGTATGTATGTATGTATGTATGTATGTATGTATGTATGTATGTATGTATGTATGTATGTATGTATGTATGTATGTATGTATGTATGTATGTATGTATGTATGTATGTATGTATGTATGTATGTATGTATGTATGTATGTATGTATGTATGTATGTATGTATGTATGTATGTATGTATGTATGTATGTATGTATGTATGTATGTATGTATGTATGTATGTATGTATGTATGTATGTATGTATGTATGTATGTATGTATGTATGTATGTATGTATGTATGTATGTATGTATGTATGTATGTATGTATGTATGTATGTATGTATGTATGTATGTATGTATGTATGTATGTATGTATGTATGTATGTATGTATGTATGTATGTATGTATGTATGTATGTATGTATGTATGTATGTATGTATGTATGTATGTATGTATGTATGTATGTATGTATGTATGTATGTATGTATGTATGTATGTATGTATGTATGTATGTATGTATGTATGTATGTATGTATGTATGTATGTATGTATGTATGTATGTATGTATGTATGTATGTATGTATGTATGTATGTATGTATGTATGTATGTATGTATGTATGTATGTATGTATGTATGTATGTATGTATGTATGTATGTATGTATGTATGTATGTATGTATGTATGTATGTATGTATGTATGTATGTATGTATGTATGTATGTATGTATGTATGTATGTATGTATGTATGTATGTATGTATGTATGTATGTATGTATGTATGTATGTATGTATGTATGTATGTATGTATGTATGTATGTATGTATGTATGTATGTATGTATGTATGTATGTATGTATGTATGTATGTATGTATGTATGTATGTATGTATGTATGTATGTATGTATGTATGTATGTATGTATGTATGTATGTATGTATGTATGTATGTATGTATGTATGTATGTATGTATGTATGTATGTATGTATGTATGTATGTAGTATGTATGTATGTATGTATGTTGTATGTATGTATGTATGTATGTATGTATGTATGTATGTATGTATGTATGTATGTATGTATGTATGTATGTATGTATGTATGTATGTATGTATGTATGTATGTATGTATGTATGTATGTATGTATGTATGTATGTATGTATGTATGTATGTATGTATGTATGTATGTATGTATGTATGTATGTATGTATGTATGTATGTATGTATGTATGTATGTATGTATGTATGTATGTATGTATGTATGTATGTATGTATGTATGTATGTATGTATGTATGTATGTATGTATGTATGTATGTATGTATGTATGTATGTATGTATGTATGTATGTATGTATGTATGTATGTATGTATGTATGTATGTATGTATGTATGTATGTATGTATGTATGTATGTATGTATGTATGTATGTAT
>OY720463.1:37735902-37743402 GCA_963082715.1 Harpalus rubripes
AATTATTGCCTTTGGTCAAAAAAATCGATGGTGAGTGAATAAGCACGTTTTAGGGACCCTTTGTTCCCTAGGATACATTTTTACGATGATGTTTACATATACATATATATATATATATATATATATATATATATGTGTGTGTGTGTGTGTGTGTGTGTGTGTGTGTGTGTGTGTGTGTGTGTGTGTGTGTGTGACGATTTTTTCTCCGTCGATAACTCCAATACTACAATTCTAAAAAATAAAATTCTATCGTATTCCTTTTTGTTACATTCATATGAAGAGCTGATTAGAATTTGTTTATAATTGGTCGACTGGAATTACCCTCATTTGAAGATTTTTCTTGAAAAAACGCTGTTAAATATAATTTTTCACATGTAATGTGATAAATATTAAAGAATATTTTATTCTCTATACAATTTGATTACTTTTTATACATATACATATTCAATGGATAGAGTTAAAAAATTATAAAGGAATTAAATGTCATAAAGCAGCCAGCTATGCAAGCCAGCTATGTAATAACATTGGAAACAGCTAATATAATTTTTTTAAAATTCTGATAGACAGATGTCAATGTCAAGTTCGATTGACATAGTATGTTTGTGTTATAATTTTCCTGCAAATATAGAATCAATTCTAAGAAACTTTCTGTATGGAATTTGTACAAAATATATAGAACTGAGAGAAGATAATGTACTGGAAATATAGAACCTTTCGCAAGAACCGTCTGTATGGAATTTGTATAAAATATATAGAACTGACGGAAGGTAATGTGCTGGCCACATCAGATTTTTTAAATTATATTAGCTGTTTCCAATGTTATTGCATAGCTGGCTGCATCTTTATAATTTTTTAACTCAATATATATTGAATATGAAGTATAAAATGTAAAAAAATCGTATAGAGAATAAAATATTCTTTAATATTTATAATAACATTAAATGTGGAAAAATTTATATTTAACATCGTTTTTTCAAGAAAAACTATTAAAATCTTCAAATGAGGGTACTTCCGGTCGACCAATTATAACCAAATCTAATCAGCTATTCATATGGATGTAACGAAGAGGAATACGAAAGAATTATAATTTTTAGAATTGTAGTACGGAGTTATCGAGGGAGAAAAATTCGCCACACACACACACACACACACACACACACACACACACACACACACACACACACACACGCAGGCACGCACGCCCGTACGCACACACACACACACATTCACACAGCCATACAGACATCATCGCAAAAATAGTAAAAGCGTATTTTGGGCACTCTAAAACGTGCTTATTCATTAAAAACTCACTCGAATTTTTTGACCAAAAACAATAACTTCCTTACCTAAAGGTATGACGGAAGGTAAACATATAATGGAAAATTTAAACGTCAAACTGAAAAATTTAAAAGCTGACTTGACATACATAATTTTTGATCCCACATTATTTGAATTTTTATATGTTTAAAACATACAGAGAACACGAAAAATTTCTTATGAACATTAATTACTTTTTATATAATAATATTTATAAATATTTCTTATACAGAGTGTTCATTTTAAATAGGCTACCGCTACCACTGCTATCTCGAGAACTATAAGAACTACAAAAACAGTTAAATGAGCAAACAATTTCTACTTCACAAGACAAATTTGAAGAAAGGATAAATTATTTTTTTGCGACCTGTGGTTCTCAAAATACGGGACCTAACTTTTTTATTTTAAATGAGAACATATATTTTTTATTTATTCTTTCGTTAGAGAATTTAATTCTGAATTCAATAATATAACATTTTTATATATGTATATGAAAATTTTCTTTTAAAATTTATTTTAAATTTGTTTAACCAATGATAGTGGTGTTGCACAAAATTATGTAGGTATATAAATAAACGATGCTTTTTTTCATTCGTGAGCTTTAAAGCACGGCTCACTCATGAAAAAAAAAACACTGTTTAGCCACTTGTTACATAAAATACTATTAATACACAATCCACAATATCTGGTTTACCATGACTAGAAAAATATTTCTTAATTTTGATTTGTTTAATTTATAAATCTATCAGTACTTACCGCCATTCCGATCAATCAAATCATGTACATATTCTACTAGAAACATCACGGAAAACTGCAACAAAAGAAAATAATTATTATTATTTATGGTATACTTCGTTTCAAAATGAGCTGGAGTAATAAATCATTCCGTTAAAGATATTCCAGTGGCGCGTCAATAAATGTTTGATAAGGGATAGTCAAAAAGATTGAATTCAATAGAGATCGACAGTTTCAGTTCCCAAGAATTTTTTCCAGATAAGCTGAAGTTGCCTTGATTTGAAATAATTATAAAATTTGAGAAAGAACTATTATTTACAGATAATTTAAATACATAAACAGATCCCTTTGAAAACTTTTATCTTATGAATATGTAATTCTTCAAAGAGGATTATCGAAACGTTTACTGAGGTATTTCTATTGTTATAGAAGTAAGTTTTGTTCAGGTATAAAGCGGGGGGCATTCTATGAGCACCCTAGTAAAATAATATTTTCTTGATGGGTTTATTTACCATATCCTTGACAAAATTCCAATAATATTATTGCAAAAATTGCTGCTCACACTTTACTCGTCAAAATTTGGCACTAAAATTGTTAAAGTTTTAAGACATAATTATTACTTTCCGTCAAAAATATGTCACTCCCACAATGTCTTTATACAACTATAAGAAATATAAATTTTATTCAGAATATTATTAACTATTATACAGGTGATCGCAAGAATCCATGACACAGGCGTTTACAAGGGAAAACTTTTTTAAATAGCGTCTATTCCGCAAGACTTTATCAAGTAAATTATATATAGGAGATTTGGGCGTGGGTACACTAAACAATCAGTATCGATCGAGCACGATCGAGTAAAAAACAAACCTGTGTTTAACAATGCAAATGGTCACAGTTTATGTATCGATGACGATCGCGTAAGATAGTGCAGCGTTCATTTGTTTGATTTTCGTATGATGCTTGATGGAAACAGATATGCGCAGCTGCGTGTGTATTAGCGCAGTGCTCTTTGAAGGAATAGATTTTGACAAATTATAGCCTGTTGACTTGTTTTAAATTTATCACTTGACATCGAACAACGAATGTCAAAATAATACCAACATCTATTGGAAGTAGCCCAGGTAATTTTAAAAGTGTCATGTTACTTCTTACTAGTGAAGGGTCGTTCGTTCAATTTTAGTGGGTCAGATCATTTTCCCCCGCTAATTAAAGTGAGTCGTTAACTTGAACGACTCTTTTCAAACGCACAAGCGCTCTTCATGTGTGCTGTGAACTGCTGTGCTCACTGGCGTGAGTGTCATACATTTTGCACGACTCGTAGCGTAGAGTGTAGCATTACTACAGCTCTATTCCTTGCTCCGTGCTGTATTTCATGCAGCTGTGCTACTGTGCTATTTAGTAGTGAGTTTTCACATAACGTCAAAATAAATAACGTGAACGTTATAGCTCATTTTGACATCAGTGCGCATGCATAGGTAATTTTTTTACGGTATGCATATAAGGTTTAACCTTATTTGTCCAGAAATGGCGTCCGTAAAAATACTTAATTTTTCACGTCAAAGCAGACATAACCAAACTTTTAGAGAAAAATAACTGCATAGTATTAGTTACACTTAATTTGCGCAAGCGCAACTGTTTGTATTTAGAGGTTGCAAAACTGTAAGTAATATTTCTATTTTAAATGTCGTTTGGCTGTTTGTGTCACAATTTATTAAGGCATCTTAAAATTTTCTCACTTAAATTTGCTAAATATAAGCAATCAAAATAAAAGATTTTCCTTATGTGACAGTGACGGTATGTGAAAACACTGAAAACATATTTTGATGTGTAGAATACCGTTCAAGTAACCTGGAATTTTAAGGTTCACTCTATCTATTTTGACGTTGAAAACTCTCTAATGACTGTTGAGTCGTCTGTGCAAGGCAAGTGTAATGTGTAATGAACGATCTAAAGACTTCACAGCACGCGCGGAGAGTGTAAACTGGTAAACTCTGTCTCACCAAAACCCAAAGGATCGCCATAAACCGCTTAAACGTCCATTTACTATAAAAATACAAAGAAACAGTTTAGTACGGTGTACCGCGAACTACCTTGGGTTTGTCATAATACCTGCCATTTCCAGGATTGGATTAAAGCAAAAATTTAAATATCTTATGGGACAATACGCTTATGTATAGCCCGCGCAACAATATTTGGCTTTGACTTTTGGGTGAAGATTATAGCAGGTCATTACCACAGGATTATCCGTAATATAAGCAGGTAGAAATATACGAAATTACAGATACGTATTCAAATATTTATTTTTACCTTAATGTTACACTGATAGTGCATAATATGTGTAAAATTATATCTTGGTCTTCGTCTTAGCAGAAACCAAAATATACCTACATATACAAATACTTTATTAAAATCATATAGTAAATATGTCGTCAAAAAATTTACAAAAACATAATTAATAAAGAACACAGAAAAGCATAAAAATATTTAAATAAAAACATATGGCAAATGCAAATATGTCGTCAAAAAATTTACAAAACCATAATTAATAAAATACATAGAAAAGCATAAAAATATTTAAATAAAATCATATGGCAAATATGTCGTCATGATGATGATGACTGTTAACTAACACTGTATAAACAGATTCGGCTATTTATTTGCTTCAGGTGCATGTTCAGTAATACAGCACAATACACCAGCCTTAATGAAAAAAAATGTGTTTGTTGTTCTACTGAATACACCCCAATCTACAAAATACTACAGGTAGTAGCACTCCCTGCCGAGACTTGTAAAACCGCACATTATGGAGTCAAAGTCAGAGCCAAATATTGTTGCGCGGGCTATACTACTTGTTATCGGGACTAGGACCCCAGTGGCAGAAGTATACCTGTGGTGGAAAAAGTATTTCACTCGCATCCAAATTGTAAGTATATACAAATGTCCCAATCAAATTGATTATTGTGAGCTTTTAGGAGGCAATCTCATATGTAAAGGTGTCTCATTTTAGATGTTTTTTAAGGTATCTCGGGTAATATTAATGATAGAGCAATACCGTTTGCACATTCCAGGGTCAATTTTTCGAGAAAAGTTTAATAATCACCACAGGAATTTTCGATCTTCTTTTGTTTCTGAGCTACAGCCAAAAACTCGTTTTTCGCTCATTTCGAAAATATATCATATCTTATTTATTATGATAGAGAAAAATAGTTTTTACTAAATTTTTACCGTTTTTTAAGTAGAATAAAATGGAGTAATTAGATTTTTTGAAAATTTAATAATTCTCGAGATATAACACAAACTTATGATTTTTTAAATGGAAAGATAGTTTCACCCTTCTCCTTATTTTATAAGCTTTTCAATGATATAGAACAAGTTTACATTCTTTTGTTTTAAACATTAATAAAAGACGAATTATTAATTTATTGAGGTGAAAATATTGGAAATTATTAAAAAACAAATGAAAAAATTTATTACAAATCATCATTTGTTTATTTTGATTCTATATCTATTAATTATGTTTTCAAAATTATTCTTAACCAATTATTTTCGGGTTAGTTAAATTACTATTTATCTACGTTACAGTTGGCTTTGACACAATCCGAAAAAATGGGTTATTATGCTTTTGAAGTAAATAAATTGAAAAAATTAGTAAAATTGAAACAAAAACTATTAGAAATAGGCAAATGATGATCTGTAAAAGATTTTTTCATTTGTTTCTTAATAATTTTTAACTTTTTTACCCCAATAAATTAATCATTCATCTCTTACTCAAGTATAAAACAAAAGAATATATACTTGTTATATACCATTGAAAAGCCTATAAAATAAGAAAAAAAACGAGGCTATTTTCAACATAGTTTCCCATTTAAAAAAATCATAAGTTTGTGTTATATCTCGAGAATTATTAAATTTTCAAAAAATCTAATTACTCCATTTTATTCTACTTAAAAAACGGTAAAAATTTAGTAAAAACAATTTTTCTCTATCATAATAAATAAGATATGATATATTTTCAAAATGAGCGGAAAACGAGTTTTTGCCTGTAGCTCAGAAAAGAAAGAAGATCTAAAATTCCTGTGGTGACTATTAAACTTTTCTCGAAAAGTTGACCCTGGAATGTGCAAACGGTTTTGCTCTATCATTAATAAAGAGCAGATTATATGCAGTAAAAAAATATCAAAATATGCATGCAGTATGCGTGAAAAAATCATCAAAGTATGCACCATATACGCAAAAGAAACTGTAAATATGCATATTTTGATAAAAATATGCTAAAAGTTGGTCAGTTGCTTTTGAATATTGTACTCATATTTCCGATAATTTTTGACTTATTTTCATTTTTATATGTATTTTTTTATTTAGAACATTAGGTAAGCACAAAGTATAAAAATATATCACAAGGTAGTATAAAATAATACATTAAAATAAAAAATAAAATAAAAACGGTTCAATTTGTAAATAAAACTAATAATAATATTAAGGGTATAGACAAACTTATTGTAGATGACAGCTTTACACTATTTTGTGGGAAAATATACCTGCAAACATTACATTTATAATACCTGTAGACAGTGAAAGTATGACGTCAAAATCGAGCGGGAATTACAAATCTTGAAAGTGGGCGTCCAGTTTCTTCACTGGATTTTAAAAGAGTATATAGTGAACCATATATATACTGCCAAATTTAAATAGTTGCCATCTGGCCTAATTTGAAAAATAGAAAGTTTAATAATGCGGTTTTGTTACATATTCATATTGTATATATTTGAAGTAAATCATAGTTAATAAAATAAGCCTTATAAGAAACACTTTTTAATTATAAAATAGTTTTGTATTTACACTTGACGTCAGAAGACAGTTATTTAAATTTAAATATGTATGGTTCACAATAAATTCGTTCCAATTCAGTTGAGACATTCGAAAGCCCATTTTCAAAAATTGTAATTCCCGCTCAATTTTAACGTCACATTATTGCCGTATATACACAAAAAAATAAAACACAAACGTATTTTATTTAAATAGAAAAGCAAAAGAAATATTTGTCAAAAATTAATTTTTATTTTTAAAAAATATGCACTTGTATGCACCAAATATGTTTTTATACAAAAATTTAAAAAATATGCAGTTAAATATTAATTTATGCACAATATGCATTTTTTTATTTAATATTTGGCATTAACTTTTAATGAAACGTGGACATATGCAAAGATTTTGTTGATATGCCTAATAAAAACAATATATGCAATTGCATAGAATCCGCTCTTTAATCATTAATATCACCCGAGATACCTTAAGAAAACAACGAGAATGAGACAGCCTGTACTACGAGCAAAAATTAATAACTTAAGGGGCAAATGTACCGTAAAACTGGGTGACTTGGTACTTTTTCGATATTTGATTTCCTAGGCCATTTGTAAAGTAGTATATCAACCCAAAAAATATAAA